>PVJA010013616.1:0-49131 GCA_004027025.1 Myocastor coypus | reverse complement strand
TTTTTTTTTTTTTTTTTTTTTTTTTTTTTTTTTTTTTTTTTTTTTTTTTTTTGTCTTTTTGAGACAGGGTCTCGCTATGCAGTTGAGGCTGGTCCTGCAACTCACTTTTGTAGCCCAGGCTGGTCTCGAACTCGCACCAATCCTCCTGCCTCAGCCTCCCAAGTGCTGGGATTACAGGCGTGAGCCACCACGCCCGGCTCCTAGTTCTTGAATGTCTTCATCTGTTGCATTTGTTCTCGGTGGCCTAGAAGATTGATATTTCCTTTTGGTCCTGTATTTTGACACTTTTGAAGCTTAGACGGAGTCCCACAGGCTACCCAGATTCTGCCAAAGTTTTTTAATGGTTCCAGGTAAGCTCCACACCTGCTCACACTGGGCCCACAGATCACTGTTCTCCTGCATCCCACAGGCCATGCAGAGTCCTCCTAAGTTCTTCAAACTTTGGGCCAACACTAGCAGAAGCTCTACCTCCACCCTGGGCACTAAGGAAGATCAAGCTTACCAGAGTCCTACAGTCTGCCCAGAATCCACCAAAATTCTTTGCAATCTCATTTTTACCACACTTCAGTCAAAAGGTTCTATTGTCCAATATCAGTTACTAATCAATTCTAAATACTTTAATCACCTTCCACTATCATGCCATTTCATCTTAATTATAAATTGACTGGATTAATAGACTACTGGGGTTGGCGAGGTAGCTTGGTGGTAAGTACCAGTCTGGCAAGTGCAAGGACCTGAGTTTGATCCCAGGTACCACATGCCATACTAATGTTCCAGCCAATAAAACCAGATGTGGTGACTGAGACAGGAGGATCACTATGAGCCCAGGCTGAAAAGTGGGGCCCTATACCAAATATATAAATAATATTTAAAAGAAAATACAATTCCAAGGAAGTGACTGGATCATAAGGGCACTATACTCTCAGCAAATTAATTCATGAATGTTCATAGTCGCATGTGTTGTTAGGAGATGGGTCCCCCTTGCAATGAGTAAGTCACAGGGATGGATTTTAAAAGCATATCTCTTTTTCTGTTCTTCCCCAATTCTCTGGTTCCCAGGCGCCATAAAGAGAGCATGCCCTTCAGAATAAGGTTTCTGCATTGGAGCCAGTGAGCGCCTTGGATAGGAACCTCTTAAGTGAAATGCCAAATTAAACCTCTTCTCATTTAAGTTTTGAGTATTTGGTACTTTTGTCCCACGCATAGCAAACTTGGTAGTAAAACTATTTCTAGTAAGGGATGGAGAAGAAGAGAAAAAACACAAAGCAAACAACTCTAATGGATGTACAAGTGGCAAAGAGAAGCAAGTCCTATTTTCTTTCAAAACTGGCTTATTAGTGGGATAGAGAAAAAATATTATTATTATTATTATTATTATTATTATTATTATTCATTAGTAGTCGTAGTAGTAGTAGTAGTAGTAGTAGTAGCAGCAGCAGCAGTAGTAGTGAAATCCTCAGTATTGAACCCAGAAACTTTGCTTTGAGTTACATCCCAATACTCAGCCTCCTTTGATTTATTTTGTGGTTAAGTTCTCACTAAGTTACTAAATTTCCCGGGCTGCGCTTGAACTTGCAGTCCTATTTTACCTTCCCACAGACCAAAAGACAATTTTAAGGTCTTCTAAGTAAAGAATAGCATCATCTTCAAATAATTAATTTGACTTATTTCTTTCCTATTTGGACACATATTCAGCCTTTTTGACTGGCTGCTTTGTCCTCTTGCACAGCATAGGATGTTTACAAATTGAGGACCCGACCCTCTGATGAATCTCAAAGTGAAACTTCTCAAGTTGATACAACCTATAAACCACTACACCCCTCACATGGGTGCCATCCACGTCACTTGTGCGATTTCTCTCTACAGTGGTGGGAATGAATGTCAAGAAGCAGATCACTGATGTATTAGCCATAGCTACTTGAGGCCTAGTCATCAACTAAGGATTTATATTTTTTAAATTTTTTATTGAACCTATTCAGCAAAGTTGGTCAAGGTTTGGTTGTTAATGGTGTAAGATATGGTATTTCTTCTCCATGTTGTTATTGTAGCCCATTCACCTGCTAGTTTTCACTGTAACAATATGTGTTTATTGTTATACAACTTTCAAATACAATTCGACAATATTATTGTTTGTTGGCTCTGTGGAATTATTAATTTTTTACTATAATTATCAATAAATGCTAATTTTTCTCTTTTGACCTTTAATTAATTTAACATTATCTGAAGCTATAAAAGTTTGAACAAATACAATCTCTTCAGACTCTTTTATATTGTCAAAAAAGTTAATACTTTTCTTCCTTTGTCAATTATGTTCAATTAAATAGGAAAGGTAATAGTAATAGAGCACATAAATTTTATATTTTTCTTTCATAAACTACATCTTCAGAATTTGAAGTATTTCAATTAAGAAGCAGTTCAAGTAAGACATAGACTTAAGTTGCAATGATGACATGCTGGACCATTATTTTCTTAGGTGAGGTATTTGAAGTAACTATGTGCAATTATTTGAATGCAATAAAAATAAAGAATATTAGATTTTTTAATGAATCCCTCTAGCTATCACTATAAGTGGTGTCATAAAAGTAGGAAAATTAATTCAGTTACATTTTTAGGGGGAACATGAGTAGAAGTGCATTTTGTAGGGATTTGTGGAAAGGCAAACAAAACTGGTCACATTAGTTTGTGGTATCTTGGAGGAATTTGACATGAAAGGAAATTAGCATCATGAATGCTGGTCCTGTCAGGTTCTTTTGCTCAAAATCTGACTCCATCCAGCTTGTACTAAACTATGTGATAGGGTGTTGAGTGTGTGAAGAGAAAACTGATTCAGACGTTATTTCAGAAACAGTTGTTAAAATTACACATGTAAATCTTGGCTACATTAACCATTTGGTAGAAACCACACCTATAGCTATGGCTTGCAAGAATGACCCTGCTATCTGGGGATCAGACTGGCAACTCTTGCCTGTCTCTGTATCTTGACTTTGCTCCACACAGGGCTTCAGAGTTGACCACCAAGCAAGCAACCTGAGAGAGGAAGAGACAAACTCCCCAGAGTATAGGAAAATTCAAAGTAGTTAGCAGCTACCAAGATAAAAATGTATTAACCAGCATCATTAGTTTCCAGAAAATTCCAGTATGGATATAAACTTTTAAAAAATTAATAACAAAAGGTTTTAAGCCAACAATAACTTCCTCATGGTAGAATACATTGGGAGCATAAATCCAGGGCAGACCTGGCATATTTTGAGGCACTGTCAGGCACTATTTTGAGAAGACATTAATTATGTGGAATTGAACACCCTATACTATAGCTTCATACCATGGCTATAGAGTTGCCATGCCAAGGAGACTTCTGAGAGGTCACCCCAGGAGACAAATGGGAAGACGATGAGGTGTAGACATAGATCCTGAGAGGTAAGGCCAGGAAGGATCCAGAGCCTGTGATCTTCGGTGAGAGGCCTGGATGAGAAGAAGCTGGATCTCAAGATAATGGCATTGAGTCTCCATTCTGCTGTTTATTTCATTGGAAACCAATGGCCTCTTTGTATCTTGATGTAGAATAATGATCAGGAAAGCATCTCAGCTTGGACACTTGCTGGAGCAGCAGAAGAAAGTGAGTAACAATAATCCCCCACCAAAGAGGCCAAGTGCAAAAGAACAGAAAAGCTTTTATTGCCACATCTCATGACTAACCAATGCCCTGACTTTTGGGTCAGGGCTTCCAAGATGTGGATCCCATTTGCACTTTTTCTCCAGGTTTCATACTTTTCAAGTTTCTATAGTAAACATGCTATCTCATTTTCAGATTTTATAACAGTGTCACCCAATTTACATGAAGTTTACATTTCTCAGACACTGTTGACCATCTGCCTGTCATGGACACTGTCGTTTAACGTTTACCCTATTCCTCAAGTTGTTCTAACTACTTGTGGCTATTTTTGCAACCCTAGGTTTCTATAAGTGGATTTATAGGACAAGCTACATAGGAGAGGTGAGGGAGTAACTTTATCTAGTTTCAGTGTAATTAATGGCCCTCTCTTAAATGGAATTAAAAAGAAAATGGAGACTCTGTGCCCTATCATTGGCACAGTCTGAGGTTTACACATAGATATAATGAGGTAACCTGTGCAGAGTGTTAAGCACAGCACTTGGTACTACAAACTTCATGTAAAAGTTTGTTAGTACTATTAATGATCAGCTACATCCATAAACAGGGCATCAGGAAGCTATAGTAGGACTTTCTAAACTTTCACCATGCCAAAGAATTAATCAAGCCTTCAGGTTGAAGGTGACCATTTCTACACTCCTCCACTAGGCCATAGAAGACACTCACTGTTAGTCACCCCTTTTAGGGACATTAATTACAAGAGATTAAGTCATATCTAGAAATCACCCAAACTTTTTTACTTTACAGTTTTCCCCATATGATCTCAACAGTATGTTGATTCTTGTCCTTAATATCACAAACATATATTAAATAAGTATGTGATTTAAGTTCCAACTTTAAATGCTATTCTTCTCCATATTATTTGAAGAATTTATTAATAAGAAATCTTGTACCTGTCACTAAAAAATATTGTAATATGGTCAGATACTGAGTGAATAAAGGTAATGTTACTATTCTTTTTATTCAGTTTATTATTCTTTAGCTTGAACATCCAAGTGACCTTAAAATCAACATGGTGCTGTGAGATTATTTCTTATATTATATGCCCAATACTTTAATTATTAATGAAAGTGCACTAATTGTTATATAATCATTAAAATAAAAAGAGGAGAGAGGATTCATAGATGCTTCTAGATTAGTGGTACTTTGGGGAATTGTACTGTTTAAAACTCACTTGACAATGTGTTAATGGTCCCTGGTGTATTTGAATTCACATTTGAATCTCTACCATCTTCAGAGATGTATCTCCCAAGGGAAACAATCATAAATGATACTATAGCTGGCATATAACAACAAAAACCTTGAATTTCTTATGAAAGAGGAATGAATTCTTATTCCAAGAGGTAACATTTTGGCTTTTGTGGTTAAATTAATTTGTTTGCTTGCTTGGTTTTTATCACTTTTTTGATATTTGAGACTTTAATTTAGAAACTCTATCTGTATTCACAAGCTATGCAGATATACTTACTAATCAGCTAGCACCAAGGATAGATGAATTGACTTAAGTTTCCTGCAGTAGATTTCTGTGCATAAATAGAAGTAAATCTGTTCACTAATTTTTGGCCCATAATATCAGAAGCCCACCTGGTATCAGTGTGTACACTTAGCATGTAACCACAGTGCCAATAACTTCACTAGCTCTGAAGGGATCTGAAGGTTTCCTGTCAGCACCTGTGTCCAAAGACCTGCTGTGGTCATCAGTGTGAATGCCGCAGTATCACAGACACAGTGCACTCTGGACAGAGGATATAGAGCCAAACACCTTGAGAGACAAGAGTCAGCCCCATCCTAGATAGGTCAATGGTAGTAGTCATACTCTAAAACTCTACTTAGATGTGTTCTGTGTGGCAAATAACATTATCTTGATATATGATAGTCCAATTAGAAGCATTCACCTTTGAAAATCAATTTTAGGTGTTTGAATTAACATATATTAATTATGTTAAGAATATAAAATCATCTACATTGTAATTAATTTATTATTTCAAACTAACTGATAAATCAAAATCTAAATTAGAAACAAAATGTTTGAAAAATTTATGATAGATGACTTTATCATAACTTTATTTTAATTTTTTTCTCTTTCTTCTTTGTTCTGTCAAGAAAACCACATTTATCCTTTAAAAAGTACTTTCTTGATAGGTCTTATAAACTATGTAATTGACAAGGCACCTCTTTGATACATTAGCTCTCACAGAACTTAAAGTCTGGCCTGTTGTCTCTTCATTTACATGTGTATTCAGTTTCACTGTAACCATTACTTAATTTTTTAAGAATATTTGCTAAAAGAATAAGCTAAGTTAAATCTGTCCGAGGTTCATAGTGTTACTTCACTACTCTATACACAATCTTAAATAACTTATTTAATATTTCAACCATTTTCTTCATTATTAAATAATAAAAATAACAGAAGTATCAAGTATTACCTAGTGGTTGTTTAAATAGAACTGATCTATAAGATGCTTAACTTGGGCCAATAATTTGTTAGCCATTCAATAAATATTTGTTATTTTATGAGCTGTAACTCAATTCTCCATCAGACAATCCTTTATACATTTAATTCTTTTCATTATACTTAATGTTTCTTTTAGTTATTCTCACGGTTCACATAGTAACATATTTAGCTCTAAGGCCAATTTTATACACTGTATAACATTTATAAAGATATCCACAGGGAGACTGGATAAGCAGCGCACAACTGTAATGCCAGAACTTCTGAAAAATCAAAATGGAGATCACAATATTTAGGAATATAGGAAATTTAATAACTTGGCAAGGACCTGTCTAAAAAATTAATGATTGAAACAGTTTTGTGAACATAACTGAGTATAAAAACCAGCTATTTTCAATTTGAAAAAAAAAGATACACATCCTTTTGAACAAGTATTGTTTGATCAAAAGGCAATTTTAAGTATAGAATTATTCATTACACATAAAGAGATAAAATGCATAGTTCAAATTTTCATGAATATTTCCTTATAATGACTTTCACGTATGTAGCAATAAAGGTGAAGCCATCATATTTACAACAACTTTTTTATGATGTTTGCAGAGCAGGCTTGTTCTGGCCAAATCTGACAGATTCACTGATGGATGGGAACCACACTGCAGTGACCGAGTTCATTTTGTTGGGGCTGACAGATGACCCAGTGCTCCGAGTCATCCTCTTCATGGTCATCCTGTGCATCTACCTGGTGACTGTATCTGGCAATCTCAGCACAATCCTTCTCATCAGACTCTCCTCTCAGCTCCACCACCCCATGTACTTTTTTCTGAGCCACTTGGCTTTTGCTGACATAGGCTACTCATCCTCTGTCACACCCAATATGCTTGTAAACTTCTTGGTGGAGACAAACACAATCTCCTACCTTGGATGTGCCACTCAGCTAGGTTTTGTTGTCTTCTTTGGATCAAGTGAGTGCTTCCTTCTGGCTGCCATGGCATATGACCGCTTTGTGGCAATCTGCAGCCCACTGATGTACTCAACCAAAATGTCCACACAAGTTTGTGTCCTTTTACTTGTACTTGCTTACATAGGTGGCTTTCTCAACACTTGTTCTTTCACGTTTTGCTTCTATTCTTTGGTTTTCTGTGGACCAAATCAGGTCAATCACTTTTTCTGCGATATTGCTCCTTTAGTCGAGCTCTCTTGTTCTGATGTCAGTGTCCCTGCAGTTATTCCCTCATTTTCTGCTGGTTCCATTGTTGTGGTCACAGTGATTGTCATAGCCGTGTCCTATATCTACATCCTCATCACCATCCTGAAGATGCGCTCCACTGAGGGGCGCCACAAAGCCTTCTCCACTTGCACCTCCCACCTCACTGCAGTCACCCTGTTCTATGGCACCATTACCTTCATCTATGTCATGCCCAAGTCCAGCTACTCCACTGACCAGAACAAGGTGGTGTCTGTGTTCTACATGGTGGTGATCCCCATGTTGAACCCCATTATCTACAGCCTCAGGAACAAGGAAATCAAAGAGGCTTTGAAGAGAGAGCTTGGTAGGAAAATATTCTCAAAGTGACACCTGTTATTTTGTATGACTTTATACACTAATAAGATTCCATAGATAAAACAATATAAAAAGCAACTGTTTGCAATATATCTGTTGACTATGACTACCTAGTGCAGAGCATTTTAGTAATTGTAGAAGTTGTACTTTCAGTAAAAGTATTAATCGATCTTACACTGAGTTAACTTTAGTAAAATTAATTTATAATTAGGAAAAAATCCTCTATATGAATGACTTTTCTAAATTTATTTTACCTTATATTTATAATTTTTCAATACCAGCATCCTTGGTATGCATAAGTTGAAAACATTAACCTGCTGTTTGCTAAAGATTGTGCCCACTTTCTTTTTTTTTTTTTTTTTTTTTTGTCTTTTTGAGACAGGGTCTCACTATGCAGTTGAGGCTGGCCTTGAGCTCACTTTTGTAGCCCAGGCTGGTCTCGAACTCGCACCAATCCTCCTGCCTCAGCCTCCTGAGTGCTGGGATTACAGGCGTGAGCCTCCACGCCCAGCTTCCTTGTGCCCATTTTCAACAGCACTTTATCTTGAAATTTGCGTGGCAATCACAGTCATCGAGTACAATGTCACGCTACATGTCAAAGTAGAACAGGCAGTGACATTAATAGAAAAAAGCTCTTGCAGTAAACTTATCCACTGTGTGAACTCATAGAATTATGGTCTTTTCATGGCCTCTGATATCACAGTGGATGCAAAGAGGCTTCCAAAAAGAGTACGATGAGATGTCCCTCATGAATTGGTGTATTCCACCATCAGGACAAAAGAGAAATGACCTTTGTGGAAATGACCAAGCTTTGAGACTTACTCAAGCATTTAATGGAGAAAATTCCTGGATCGAATGACTTAACAGAAGACTGACCTCACACTATGGTTTCAAAGTAAATCCTGATAGGATTTGACTGACCTTGGGACATACAAAAGTTCCATGTTTTGTTATACGGTTCTTGTTTAAGTTGCCCTTAACCATGAGGCACAAAACATAAGGCTCGATAAGTATGCTCAGCTATAAAAGGTTTAAATCAACAGCTTCCATCATTGGCAGTTTTGCCAATAACCCACTGAGATTATGGGATATTAGATAATGTATATAACTACTTTCTCTTAGTTCAATGAGAAGAAATTTTTTGTGCCAATAATGATTAGAAAAATTATCACATCTACACGCTGTCATCTGTATACCTACTTAGGAGGTCAACAATATCCATTGTATATAATATTGGAAATGTTCTACTAATATCATATGTAACTGTCACATTGTTATTTCTTATTAAAAACAGTAATAAGCAAACAAACAAACAAATAAATAAATAAATAAATGAAATATCCTTGGCAGCATTAAAAACAAAAGCAGATGAAATTTTGGGAAGTGGGACTGTATTTTTGCTGAGAATTTTAAGATGCATCTGTTTCCTGACAACTAGAACACACTGTTTTTATCTATCCAGATTGCTTTCTAGAATTATTCTCTTCCACTAAAAGACACTTACATTGGTTTTACTGATTCAGAAGAAATAATTTTGCTTCTTTTCTTCCTCTATGCTTGTATAATCACAAAGTCTCACGCTTTCTGAATCCAGTGCTTATGAACTCTGCATCATCAGCACTTGTATTTCGAGGTGTTCCTTCTTACATTTAGTTCACAATAGTGTCCCTGTGTTGCTTAGTTTTCTATGTCAATCTACCTGGTCTGTCTGAATTTTGCCCATGTCCAGAGACTTTGCCTGGGACTGAGATTAAATGTAGAGGACTAATTAATCTTTCAAGGGAAATTTCACAGTCCAATATTGGGACAGTGTCATGGCTATTGTTGGGGAGTCTTAGTCAAATATATGTTGAGAATGAAGAGCAAAGAGCCCAGCAGAATGATTTAAAGTGTTGTGAGTTTGGCTAAAAAGAAAGCACCAGAAAAACTGTGGACTGCAAAAATGAAGCTGAGATCTCTACTGCCTAGGAAGAGCAGGAGAATAGAATAGATGTCCTGAGAGCATCCCAGGAAGTGACTGTTTCTCTCCCTTTGCAGCCTCAGAAGCACAAGGTTGAGGGGCTTTGCTTTGAGGAGAAAGCCTCAGAGCCCCATGTTCCAGAACATAGGCAGTGGCCACATCAGGTTCCAGAATGGAGGCAGCAGCCACACCAAATTGCAGAATGGCACCAGCATAGAAAATTTGTTTCTTGGAATCAGAGTGCTTAGCAATACAGGTACTTCACTCCTACAGACAAGAGAAGGGATCAATATTTAAAGCAATGGAATTGGAAGAGTTGGGTTATATGCCATAATGTAGAGGAGCTTTCCCAATCTGTTGAAGGTTATAAGAAAAAATATAGACAGACTTTGGACCAAGCCAAAACACAAATGATCTAGAGTTCAACAGCTAGTGCAGTCCTTCTTTCCACGAGAAATATCCACAGCCTGTGCTTTATAGATCAGCTTTCTATCACTCTTCTACTCTGAGCTCTGACCAGAACCTCCTCTACAGAAGTGCCGAAACTGTTCCAGTGCTTTGCTCATAGGTGACATCTCCAAACCTTTCCTATTTCTTCCCATAACCCATTCCCAAAAGCTTGCAATCCACATGGTCAGGTATAGCCACAGCAACAAATCCACTCTCCTGATGCCAAATTCTGTATTAGTTACTCTTCTCTCAATTCTAGGACAAATACCTGACACACAAACTTAGGGAAGGAAAAGTTTGTTTAGCTCACAGTTACTGGAGGTTTCATAATTTGAAGCAGCCTGAATTACACAGCAAGTCCCTGAGACTATCCCACCATGTTCAGGATGATTCGATCCATACCTCCGACAGATCACTGCCACGGGTGAGGGGGCAGCAACCTCTGAAAGCGTGTGCTGTCAGTTTAATGGTTTGCACCTCTCTTGGCCATGCCTCTCATGCCCTGCTGTGGTCCTTTGTCCCTGCCCTGTGACCTGTGTGCTTGACAGCCCCATAATTTACATGGGGAGTAAACTAGATACAAACCCTAATACCTTTCTAATAAACATTTTGGTGACAGACCATTTGTTAGTTCTTCCTCTTTTTGACCAGGGTATCTGACAGTACTCCTATAATACAATCTTAGAGGCCTTGAGCACGGTCTTTACCAGTAGGATTTCTGTCAACTTCTGGTCTTCTGAGCTCTGACCAGAATTCCCCATGCAGACCATCATAAGACGTTCCAACACTCTGTCAGGTGGTATCTCTGACACTTTCCAAAATCTTCTCATAAGCCATTCCAAAAGGCTCTTGAAGCACATAGCCCAATAGAGTCCCAACAATGACCCCACTCCTAGTACCAAATTTTGTCCTAGTTACTTAGAGTTAAAGGTGGCAGAAGATAGTAAAAGCTACAAGAACAAAAGGGAGGAGGAGAAGCAAGCCTCTTTTCCTCCCTTGTATTGTAAGCAGGTGACCTTCCTATAAGGCAGATGTGACACGTACACTATCTCTATGTCTTCCTCTTGCACAGCATAGGATGTTTACAAATTGAGGACACTGATCCCCTGATGAATTTTGAAGTGAAACTTCTCAAATTGATACAGCCTATCAACCAGGACACCCTTACATGGGTGCTGTCCACATTATTTGTGCGATTTCCTTCTACAGTGGTGAATATTGATGTCAAGAAGCTGATCACTGATATATTAGCCATAGCTAGTTGGGGCCTAGTCATCAGCTCAGGATCTATATTTTTTTAATTTTTACTTTAAACTATTCATCAAAGTTGATCAGGGTTGGGTTGTTAGAAGTGCAAGATACGGTACCTCCTCTCCATGCTGTTACTGCGGCTCATTCATATGCAAATTTTCACTTTAACTATATATGTTTATTGTTATACAACTTTCAAATACAATTTGACAATGCTATTGCTTGTTGGCTTTGTGAAATTATTAATTTTTCTACTATAATTATCAATAAATGCTAATATTTCTTTTTCGACTTTTAATTCATTTCACATTATCTGAAACTATGAGTTTGAACAAATACAATCTGTTCAAACCGCTTTACATTGTCAAAAAATTACTAGTTTTTTTCCTTTGTCTATTATGTTCAATTAAATATAAAAGGTAATGGTAACAGAGCACATAGATCTTATACTTTTCTTTCATAAACCACACTGTTTGCAGAATCTGAAGTATTTCAGTTATGAAGTAGTTCGAGTAAGAAATAGACTTAAGTTGCAATGATGACATGCTGGACCATTATTTTCTTAGGTGAGGCATTTGAAGTAACTATGTGCAATTATTTGAATGTAATAAAAATAAAGAATATTAGATTTTTAAATGACTCCCTCTAGCTATCATTATAAGTGGTGTCATAAAAGTAGGAAAATTAATTCAGCTACATTTTTAGGGGGAACATGAGTAGAAGTGCATTTTGTAGGGATTTGCGGAAAGATAAACAAAGTTGGTCACATTAGTTTGTGGTATGTTGAAGGAATTTGACATGAGAGGAAATTAGCATCATGAATGCTGGTCCTGTCAGGTTCTTTTGCTCAAAATCTGACTCCATCCAGCTTGTACTAAACTATGTGACAGGGTATTGAGTGTGTGAAGAGAAAACTGATTCAGTTGTTATTTCAGAAACGGTTGTTACAATTACACATGTAAATCTTGGCTACATTAACCATAAAGATACTGACATAGCAAAATCAAAATTGCTTCAAATGATCGCCAACAATGCTTTTCAGACTTCACCACCCTGGTTGCAATAGGATCATAGCAGCATGCAACACTTTTCTCCCTCTGTGAGGTCCACAAATTAGAATCTATTCACCTTTGAGATGTAATTCATTTAAATTGCATAGAATTATTTATTCCTTGAGATTAAAGACACATTAATTAGTACATTAATTTTTAAGCAATCTTATACTTTTGAGCAACATAGGAAGAGTAGCTCTTTGATTTCTCAAAAATTCTCATAGAGGGTCAGCGAGATAGCTCAGTGGTATAAAGCACCTGCTTAGGCATGCACAGAGACCAGAGTTTGATCCCTGGTGTGCCATGTCAGCCCTGTGCCCAGGGCACACTGAGACAGTGACTGAGACTGGCCATATACAATTCTCTGTATTGAGACCGCATCCTTATTTCTGGGCTTAATTCTAATTTAGTGTGTCTCTGTTCTCTCCTTTTTCGATTAATTACAGTAGCATGTCTTTTTTTTCTTTTCTCTCTTCCTTCTATTTGTCTCACTCTGATTTCCTTTCTCTCTCTCTTATTTTTCTTCTTCCCTCTCTTCATTGTTTAGCCTGTTTTGCTTTTCTTTTTCTTCCTCATCCTGTGCCTTTAGTATAATAATTGTCTCTTTTCCTCACCCCCAAAGCAATTACAAGAAAACTACAGTTTTCCAAAGCATTTTAACATGTTTATTGCATGTATGTGTGTATAAAGCAACACTATAATATTGAAAAACTACGTCCCACTTGTAGTAGGAAAGTGGTGAGACCAGGATATATCAGGCCATTAGATAACACTTTAGTTGCTTGGCACAGAAAGTGATTATTTTTATTAGAAATAATCCACTTTTCCCAGTTTCATAGATGCTAAGTATTGTTTAAATAGTCAAGGATTTTCTATCAGTCAGTTGAGAGAAAAATTTAAACACATATTCTAGTACTTTCTTCAGCGCTATCTGCATGTCTTTGTTCTTCAGGCTGTACACAATGGGGTTAAGCAGAGGGGTCAGCACTGTGTATATCACAGCCATCAGCATGTCTTCCTGGAAGGAGTCGCTGCTCTTGGGCCTCAGATAGACGAAGCTAGCAAATCCGTAGTGGAGGCACACCACAGTGAGGTGGGAGGAGCAGGTGGAGAAGGCCTTGTGCCTCCCCTTTGCGGAGGGCATCTTCACAACTATGGACACAATGAAGACATAGGAAATCATAATTAAAATAAAGCTGCCCACTAGCACAAGGGCAGAGAGCATAAAAATCACCATTTCATGATAAGAAGTGTAATCACAGGCAAGGTGGACCACGGGCGAAATGTCACAAAAGAAATGCTGTATGTTGTTGGAGTCACAAAAGGACAAGTTGAATATCACAATGGTGATGCACAGAGAAACCAGGAACCCAGCCACTGAGGAGGCCATCACGAGCTGAAAGCAGATCCTCCTTGTCATAAGGGTGTGATAGTGCAGCGGGCTGTGGATGGCAGTGTAACGGTCGTAGGACATGGCAGCCATGATGAAACAGTTGTTGGCTGCCAGGCCAAGGAAGAAAAACATCTGTGTGGCACACTCAGGAAGAGAAATGGTCTTGGTCTCTGAGAGCAAGTCCACTAACATGCGGGGAAGGATTACCATATTGGTACAGGTCTCAGAACAAGACAGGCTGAACAGTAGAAAGTACATGGGTGTATGAAGGCTCTGACTGTGTTTGATGGCCAACATTATGGACACATTTGCCAATAGAATTGTCACATGGAAGGATAAAATCAGCACAAAGAGTAGATTCGTCAGTTCTGGAAAGCTGGAAAATCCCCACAGAAGGAACACGCTCACTGTGGTGCGGTTGTTCATCGTCTGGATGTGCACAGTCGCTTTATCCCAATAACACGGAGGTGCTGTTTATATTGATACTCTAACGCAATTTTTAAGGAATGACCGACACTGATGTTACATGTACTTAAATCTGAGCCTCTAATGGGTAGAAGAAAACTCCTAGGGAACCTGAGAAGTATCAGGTGGCAAAAATGATACTCACAAGTCTGAACGATGAGAACGAGTCTAGTACAATAAAGATTATATCAACCCCATAAAGTAGGCAGAAGTATCATTTCAGATTCTACTCACAGAAGCACTCTTTATCTTTCTGTCTTCCATTCTGGGCCTGCAAGGAAAAGGAAAAAAAAATGAGAGTAAAAGTCTCACCTGCTGGATTTTAGTATTCCACACTTTTAAAGTGCTTTATAAAAAAGCCAATTATGTCTTGGTGGTCAGGACTGCCGAGTACACTTTGGTTGGAATGAGTGTGATAATGCAATGACTTACATAATTTCTAATTAACTGAACGTTTCATGATTGTGCAGAAACTGGTGAAAATTTCCAGAAGAACTCTCACATGTCTTCCAATGCAATGCTATCCTAATTGCTATTCTCTACAATTCAGTGATTCCAACAATAATATGTTGCAAAAACAGCTACATAATAAAAATTAAATTAGCATATTATAACCTGGATTAATGTGCTTGGTAATAACTGAAGGTTCAAAGAGATATAAATTAATTATTCTTAAAGTCTTAATAACTTCTCAGTGAAGTTCTTTCTAAGTGTGCAAGATAATAGAACGGACTAACCTCCATGGAATATGGCCTTGAAAATATTATGTCATATCAGAATGCCAAATTTTGATCCTGGTGTCTGGATCAACCATTGAGTTTTTAACAGAACCTCTAGAACATTTTTAGGTACTATATTTAAAGTAGTTTATTTTGCAGGGCAGGCCCAAAAAGAATAAACATATGTTTCTCTGGTGAATTTTGCAACTCATTTGTTGTGTTGTTAATTTTATATATATATAAGCCATAACGGTGGTGAAAGCATAAAAGTAATATGAATATTTTCCTTTTTTAAAGTTTAGTCTTGGCCACTGTTAAAGATGAAAGAAAAATAATGAGGAAGCAAGTATCAAAAATGTAGGACTGAGGGGAGAGAGACAGACAGACAGAGACAAAGACAGAGACAGAGACAGGGAGAGAGACAGAGAGACAAAGAGAGAGAAGAATTGACTAATAATCCTCTTAAAGAACTTGGGCTGGCCACACAGCTCAGCAGCCCCATTCCCCGGGCACACTGAGACAGCCATTGAGACTGGGCATGGTGGTGCGTGCCTCTAATCCAGCACTTGGGAGGCTGAAAACAGGAGAATCATTATGAGTCTGATCTGTGTAGTAGTGAGATGCTATAGACCCTGTACTAAATACATTTTAAAGAAAAACTCACAAAGATATGAACAAAACAATTACAGTGTTTGTGGAAGAACTGCTATCTTGCATTTGTATTGCAATTATGGGCAAAAGAATATAAGGGGATTCTGGCCAGGTTACTAGCACTTAATGCCAGTACTAATAATGGGTCAGACAATGAGAGCTGGATGTAACTAGCGCTATGTACAGCTGCCTTATGCAAACTTTATTAGTTTATGCGAGGATTTTGCAAAATATGAAGGTCACAAATTCAACATTTATTGAGTAACTCCGAATTATATTCCAGAATATGCTAAGCAGAGGAAAGACAGTTTGACCAATTTGCAAGATTACCGTGATGTGGGAAACACAACCTCTGCTATTAATGAAGTCAGAGAAGCCCTCTCTGAGAAAGCACCTACATAAAAGGAAAATATGACCATAATCTGTGGACATCTAATGATCAGAAAAGAGAATACAAGCTGAGAGTCCGGCTAACACAGACCCTAAGATGGGCAAAAGTACAGCCAAGCAATATTCACCTGAAATCCACATGGTGTATTCTTTGAAACAGTCCATAAAGCTTCTTCCTTCTAAACGTCTCCTGGTTGCTTACCACCAAAGGAAAATCTTTTTCATTCACATTGCTTCAGTTACTACTCTTTATAACTTTCCAATTCTAGTTTATATCAAAAAAAGACTAAACTTTCGACTACTGAATGCAAGATTTCCAGAGAAACACACTGGCCATCTACCTCCACACACAAGAATGCACTCCTGTGTTTCATATTTGAGTTATTTACAGACTCTAAGAGCATTACCATATAACAATTTTTAACCCCTTCCACATCTTTTAACCTGATAAATCACCTTTAAAATTCTTGAATTTGGTGTGTTGATATTGTGATATTGTGGACTCTTAAAATATTATATATATATATATATATATACGTATTACAGTTACATATTACAGTGAACATATATGCTTCTTTCTCCTGGTCCTATTCTACATCTACTACCAGATTTTTATAGCAAATCTATGATTATATGTTCCCTTTGCTGCGGACACCTTTTGGATATCCTTTGCTTATAAGCTAGATAATGCTAATAATTTTGAGTATTTATTGCATTTTTATGCTTTTAGTACAGGGTCTGACTACACAGATCTAACTTATAGTTGTCCCCTTGTTTTCAGCCTCCAAAGAGCTGGGATTATAGGCACACACCATCATGCCCAGTCTCAATCCTTGTCCGATTCTGATCCAGAGGTGGGGCTGGCATGGCATGGGGTGCAAGGGATCGAACCTTGGTACCTACTCTTTGCCTAGGCAGGTGCTTTAGTCCAATAAAAGGCTGGCCCTTTTATTTCATGTTTATGATCTTAGATATTCTTATAGGTACTCCAGCAGGTAAGTGCTGTTACAATTACATTGTTGATTTGGGAAGGTGGATACTACTACTAAGTGCCCATACCCTAAATTTAAAGCAAGGCTTTGAAATTTCCTTGGCTAGTTGATTACAAGGTCTCTGCAAGAGCAGAAACTCTAGGTCGAGTTCCCACTCTTCTCTTTCTACATTCATTTCATGTTGGCGCACAACTCTTTATGTTAGAATCATCTCACAGTTTCCCAAACATAGAATGTACTCAGTTATTTTTATTTTGCATATAGCATTTTCTCAAACTTGAGATGTACTTTCAGTTCTTCTCTACCTCCTTAAAAAACAAAAAGAGCTTTCTGAAGAAAGACAATTTAAACGTCCTTCCTCCTCAGAGCTTCACCAGGCTTATGGTGTGTTAGTCATTTCATTCTCACTTCAATGACCATTTTGTCGTGATGACATTTTTATAAGCTTAACTTCCATGTTACACATGGAAAAGACCATAAACTTCAGTATCTCTCAGCTTTCAGCCTAAGGTCAGTGGACTAAGTTTTTGACTAAAGTTAATTCAATGATCACAGAAGAATTCTAAATCCCCAAGGCGAGCCAAATAGCTCATAGGATTAAAACACCTGCAAGCAGCCACAGGGGTCAGGGGTTCAATCCCTGGGCCTGCCATGCGAGCCCCACTGAGACAACAGTTGAGACTGGCTTGGTGGTGTGCACCTGTAATTCCAGCTCTTGGGAGGCTGGAAACAGGCAGATCACCATGAGTCTGATCTGGTAGTGAGACCCTGAATACCCTGTAGACCTTTCCCTAAAACACACACACACACACACACACACACACACACACACACACACAGAATTGGAAATCTCATATCCTCCTGAAAGTGTTCACGATTAACGTTCCATTCCATTACTATTGTCCATCCCCATACACTGCTTAATTTCTTCTGCCCCTACTTTACTTGGATACATACTGAAGATGGTTGTTTGCTGTCTAAACCATCTTTCAGGATCAAGTCATCAAAAAAAAAAAAAAAGTACATGTAAGAATAAGTGCTTTCTTATTATGTGGAGCCTAAGAAAAAGAAACTATAGTTTCTGTAAGTCTAGATTTGCTGTAGAGTATAAGTTCATGCTCAATTTATAGTCTATCCAGGACATAGCAGAATAGCTAGGAGACTTTTGTAAAAATAATATATCTTCATATAGCCACATCTACCAGACTTTTTTAAAACATGTCTCTCTCTCCTTGATACCACATTATGTGTGGCTTGAGTTTTCTCAGTGATTTTGTTTGAAAATCTTTGAGTTTTATGACAGTTCTTAGATTTCTTGGTGATAAATTGTGCTTTCTTTATGCAAGAGCAGCTATAATAGAAAATATATCACTGTGGCATTACTCTTACTGTCTGAGTGACACGGGCATCCACAGGAGAAAAGGATGACTGTGTGTAATATTATGGTAGCTTTTTTGTTTTCTCCATGCTACATGCTCTTTCTTCAATTGACTTTTGCTTTGAGTTTGGCATTTTATTCTCAGGATTTTTTGTTATTTGTAAACAGAATTAAAATAGTACAAAAAAAAAAAACAGAAATGATACACAGTTTCACTAAACAAAGTGCTAGGAAGTCCATGGTTGTTATACTGCATATTGTTGTCTTCACATTAGTTGTTCAGATTACAGGATATTCTCTCTGTCTTTACTTTTCTGGGTTATTTCTCTACCAAGAACAAAATAGTGATGATAGTCTTCATTTTCGGTTTATTTTTACCTATAACTTCTTCTGTACCTTCCCACAGCCTTATGTTTACCCATGAGACCCTGATTATTAGAAGTTATAATGTATTGTTCATTGTATAGATAAGAAAGACTCAAAAACTCCCACCTTTTAACGCAGAAGAATAACATTCCAGTCTCTTAAAAATCATGAGGCAGCTAAGCTGTAAGAAGAGCTTACTCTTACAACTCAGGCGTGCCTTTTGGCAGTTCTTTCTCAGCTTTCACAAACCTCCCAATGCAGAAATAAGTTTAAGACGGCATTTTCCCTTTGAATACCTGCGCAACAATATGACCCTTGTCAATTTCGAGTCTCTAAGAATGTGACAGGAAGCACCACCCTCACTTCTTACAGATGGAGCTCAAGACCATAAAAAAGTTAATGAGAGTCTGGGGAGCACTGGATATCATTATTTTGAGATTCTTGCATTAGATGTAAGGAATCTTGTGCTTTGCATCACCCAGTGTGAGGTCCTCAAAATATTTTTTTTTAATTTTTACACCCCATAGGGACTTTTCACTGACATTTATTCTTCTCAATAGCAGCAGAAATCATTGAAATTCAAAATTTTAAAAATATCTTGGAAAATAGATGATTCCCACGGGAATATTTTACTTCCTGAATAATATCACTTATTCTTCTAATTCTGAAAATCTGTAAAGTATCTTACCTTGTTGATAGGACAAGAGAACTTAGTGTCATAGGCAGCTACTACGTAGGAAAATAGGAGAATTTGAAGACAACCAAGAGAATTCTCTCTGTGATTGCCTTTTCATGGATGTAACTCGTCCACAGACCTTCCTGAAAAGAACAGCACACTTTCCAGTGATTGCAGAGCCAACCTGAAGACCACAAGTTACTCCAATTTCCTCCCTCATTGCTTTGTTCCTCAATTGTCGCACCACCTGTACTATCTTCTGTCCAAAGTCCTACGAAGTCTTACATATCAATAAATGCTTTCAGGTTTTTGAGACTCAGAGTAGCAATGTATAAGACTAAGAATCATGAAATGCTTGTCATTCTGGTCTTTTAGATGTGTGCTGCTTCTAATGTAATTTCAATTATTGCTACACTCTCTCAAGTAAATGCTTCTTTTAGAAGACAAAAAAGGAGTAATTAATGAGATAAGGAAAAATGTCATAGGATTGACATGCTACAATTTTGTATACACTTAGATTTATAAATTTCCGTGTAAAAAAAAGTGTAGCAGTTTTTATAAATCACATTCTATAGGGACTTATTAGAATATCAATGATTGATGGAAAATACCAGTTCCAGGTAAAATCTAAGGCATTTAATATTCAGAAAGACAGTGATGTTAAGTTCAAGTATCTATGTTATAGAGTAATAGTATCACTAAGCTTCTATTCTGGAGTGTTAAGAACCTGAGTTTATAGAGCAAAAGTTAGAGAAAAAGAAGGGCTACAAGGATAGCCAATATTTTGGCCCTAGCTCTTCAAGGTCAGTGAGGACTCAGGACCTAAGAGAACCTGTGCTGTAACACCCTATAACTCAGTGGAGTCCCAAATTTTCTATTGAAGGAGATTATGGGGCCACAGAAGAAAAGGATAGATAATGTATAGTGTGTCTAAGGAGAGTCACCTACAGAGAAAAACATTCTCTCAGGCTTTCACAGAGAGCAAACTGGTCAAGTAATGACCACGACTCATTCAGACGGCTGACACTGACAAAAGTTCTACCAAAAATTCTACTTGATTTCAAGGTAAATCCTGAGGGAATTTGGCTGACCTTGTCAGACACAAAAATTACATGTTTTATTATATATGTCTTCTTTAACTTGGACTTAACCACCCAGCAGAAAAGTTTAACCACGAGGCATAGAAAGTCAAGCCAGATATACTGAGCTGTAAAAGGCTCAATTTAACAGCTTCCAACATTGCCAATTATACAGATAACCAACTACTATTGAAGAATATTGCTCTATGTATACAACTCTTTCCTCTTAGTTCAGTGAGAAGAAATATTTGTACCAATAATGTTTAGAAAAGTTATCATGTCTGCATTTTGTACTCTGAACAACTACTATGAAGACAACAATATGCATTATATCAATTATTGTGGCTGTCCCACTAACATGTTTTGAAACTGTCTTAATGTTATTTCTTATTAAAAAATAAATGAATAAAAATTTAAAATAAAAATAAGTAAATAAATGCTTTCATAATCTCAATAATTAAGGCAAGCCACACGACAGTCTGTCTTTTAAATTCTGCATTTTTCTTATTCTGTTTCCACTTCCTTGTATCTGAAGAGGCCTTTCCCTGACTCTACTCATCCAAAACCTTACATGTTTTTCAAGTATCAGAATAAATGACACCTCATCTGGGAAACAGAAAAAAGCCAACGGTGGTGAGGGCAGAGTGCTGAGGCAAGAAGATTACTGTGAGTTTGAGACCAGCCTAGACTACACAGTAAGTTCAAGACCAGCCGGCACTGCATAGTGAGCCTCTGTCTCAAAAAGACTGAGAGACAGAGAGAGAGAGAGACAGACAGAGAGAGAGAGAGAGAGAGAGAGAGAGAGAGAGAGAGAGAGAGAGAGAGAGAGAGAGAGAGGAGATACACAGACAGAGAACAGTCATGAAGAATACTATTCATAAAGTGTTTGTTTGTAACTATAACTACAACAGATTCCTCCATGTTTTCTCCAGTAACTTCAAAGTTACAGGTCTCTATTCACTTTGAGTTGGTTTCTGTACAGAGTGAACTACACCAATTTCAGTTTAATGCTGAACATGTGGATATCTAGTTTTTTCAATATAATTTGTTTAGAAAACTGTCAAAAATATATTTGGTCCCTTTCTTAAAAGTCAGATTGCCATAGTTGTAAAGGTTTATTTTTGAGTCTTCTAATTATTCTATTAGTGTACTTTTTTGCCTAGATATTGCTGTATTGTTACTGTAGCTTTGCGGTATAATTTAAAATCAAGTATTGTGACATGTTTAGTACTGCTCTTTTTGCTCAGGATTACTTTGGCTATTCTAAGTCTTTCATGCTTCCATACAAAATTTATGATTGTGTTTTCTAATCTTGTGAAGAATACCATTTGTATTTTTGGTTGCGATTGCATTGACTTTGTGGATTTTTTTTATAATAGAGTCATCTGGACAATATCAATTCTGTCAGTCCATAAACATGGAAGGTCTTTAAATTTTCTATCATATTCTTTGATTTCTTTCTTTAGTGTTCTGTAATTTTAATAGTAGAGATCTTTCTTTGGTTGAGCTTATTCCTAAAATTTTTATTTTATTTCTTGAAACTATCATGAATTGGTTTTCTAATTTCTTTTTTGGCTAGTTTACTATGGGTACATAGAAAATCTATAATTATCATCATTATCATCATCATCATCATCACCACCACCACCTTTGTTATACTGGGAATTGAACTAGGGGCATTTGCATTGAGCTAGATTCTCAGCTAAGCCCCCACTATTTTTTAAAAATTTGAGACACATTTTCACTAACTTGTTCAGTTGCCAAGGCTCAGTTTGAACTTGCAGACCTGTTGACCTAGCATACCTCCTCCATACCTCCCAAATCTAGGATTACAGTTGTGCATTACCATACCTGTCAGCAAAGCTTTTAATTTTTAAAGTTGATTTTGTATCTTACCAACCTGCTGAATTTTAAATTTCAGGTCTAAAAGACGTTCTGATGGAATTTTAGGATCTTATAAGGGAATGATCATATCACCTTCAAATAGATTAATCTTACATTTATTAATTTGCCTAATTGCCTTGTCCATAACTTGAAGTACTATTTGAAACTGAAATGGTGGGTATAGATACCATTATTCATTCATGTTTTTTAGAAGACATATTTCCACTTTTTCCCTATTCATTATGATGTTAGGTTGAATTAGAAATGTGTAACTTTGTGTTATCATTTTTATACCTAGTTTTTTTTTTGTGACTTTTATAATGAGGGATGTAGAATTTCGTCCAAGGCTTTATCTACACCTATTGAGATGATCATGTGATTTTTATCCTTGATTTTACTTATATACTATATTATATTTGTTGGTTTGTATATGTTGAATAATTCTTATATCTCTGGAATGGAATCTATTTGTTGGGTCCATATTGTTGGTTTAATTTTGTGAGAATCTTATTGAGGATTTTTGCATCCATATTCAACAAATATATTGGTGTCTAGTTTCCTTTATTGTGTCTTTATCAAGTTGTGATATCAATGTAATACTGGCTTTGTGGAGTGAATTAAGAATAATTCCTTATCTTCCTATTTTTTGTAATAGTTTTCTTTAAAGGTCTGATAAAATTCAACATTAATTTCTTTGGTTCAGGTCTTTTTTTGGTTTGGAAACTTTTGCTTCACTCTTGCTGGTTTTTATTTATTTGCATATGTCTTTAATATCTTCTTGGTTCAATTTCCTCCCTTGTCTGAGTTCTATGTTTGTTTTGTTCTTTTTCTGGAAACCCATTCGTTTGATCTTATTCTTTTTCCTAATATGAGAGTTCACCACTATCAATTTTCCTCTTAGGACTGCTTTTGTTAACATTCTATAAGTTCTGGTGTTTTGCATTAGTATTATCATTTAGTTGTGGCTATGGTTCAGTTCATCTGTGACCCATTAGTTGTTCAATAGGGTGTATTTGATTTCCATGTGTTTATGGATTTTTGTGGTTTTTTGCCATTGATTTCCAGTTTCATTGCATTAGGGACCAATAATATGCATGAGATACTTATTATTTTTTGCATTTACTTAATCATATTCTATAGGATAGTATATGGTCTATTTTGGAGAGTGTTCCATGTGCTACTAAGAAGAATGTATATTCTGATGTTATAGGGTGGAACACTGTAGATATCTACTTAAGTCCATTTGTTGAAAGGTTTGGTTTAGCTCTGATATTTCTTTCTTGATTTTTTTATCTAATTAATCTCTTTGTCACTATGTGGTATTAAAGTCCCACATTACAATTGTTTTAGTGCTTACTTGATTTTTCATGTCTGTTAATATTTACTTTATATAGGTGGATACCTCTACATTTGGTGTATATTATCTCTTCTTGTTGCAGTTTTGCCTTAACAAATATGTGGTGCCTTTATTTATGTCTTTTGATTGGTCTTAGCTTAAAATTCACATTGTCAGTGAATGGAATACTACCACTGGTTTTTTTCTAGGTTCTGTGTGCATAGATTATTGTTTTCTACCTTTGACTTTGAATTTCTTTCTGAGTTAAAGTGTTTCTTTTATGCAGCAAGAAAACATATTGTCAGGTCTTGTTTTTTGACCCATTCTGCCAGTCTGTTTCTTCAGTTGGTGAATTTAGACCATGGACATTATGCATGATAACTAATATGTATTGGCTTGTCTTTGTCATATAATTTTCCCATTATGGTTCCCTACATGTTCCTCCATTTAATTGCTTCCATTTCTGGTGGCTTCTTTCTGCTGGTAATCTTGGAATTATGGATTTTTATTTTGCTTTTTAGAATGACTTTCAGAGTTCTTTGTAGGGCTTACTTAGTTGTCACAACTTAAGTTGTTCTTTCTCATAGAAGTGATTTATTTATCCATTAATTCTGAAAGACAATTGTGCAGGCTACATCAATCTGGATTATAAACTGTTTTTTCCCAGGACCTGAACCAGTTCATTCCAAGCCCTCCTTGACTTAAGGGTTTGTGTTGAGAAGTCTGCTTTCATTTATAGATTTGTTTCTTTTCTCTAACAGCTGTTAATATGGAGATAGCTCCGTGGCACAAGTGCCCACCTGGCAAGTGCAAGATCGTGAGTTTGAACCCTGGTTCTGAAAAAAAAAAATCTGTTCTTTTAAGGATTATTACATACCTTCATACCTTGCTTTAGATTCATGTAAGTCATGACTAATTAGAGTTCTGTATGCCTCATTTCTCTATATATCTATTTTCTTTTCCATTCTTTGGAAGTTTCCTGCTATTGCTGCTCTGAACAGGTTTTTGTGTCATTTGTGCTAACTCCTGCATTTTCATTAATTCTAATTAGTCTGATGTTCTTCTTTGCATCATCTTGCAGTTCATGAATTGCTTTTTCTTGGCCTCTTGCTATTACTGTTGAGACTTTCCTTTTCATAGAAGGAAAGTCTCCCATCTCCTAGGTCTAATATTCTGATTCCTTTCTTTCATATGGTTTTGGTGTGGGGTGTACTGGGCCTCACACTCAGGCAGGTGTTGCACTACTGAGCTATATCCTTGGCTTTTCATATGATTTTGTGAAGTTTAATTTCCTGGATGTATATTTTTAATCTGTTTCATCGGTTCCATTTCTTTCCTATATTGGAAGTTCATGGTTTACATATTTTTCTATGTTCCTCTATTTTTTAAATTGGTGGTTACTCTAGATTTGACAAGCAAGTCCTTCATTATAGTCATCGTCTGTTTTTTCTTTCAAAACTGTGAAATTATTTCTGTTTTGATATGCTCTATAAATATGGATATATAGATATAGACACATAATATTAATTTCTTCGGTGGTCATTCCAGTCAACTGAGGTGGGTCGCTTCTGTTTTCCTCTATTTTATTGTCCCCTGCATTTGTCATTGGTGCACCGTAATTCTGGGATTGGATTTTTCTTTTGTCTCGTATCATTTTTTATTTTCTATTTTAATTCATTTTCTGTGCTGGTGTTTGCATTTGTCTAATGTTATATAGTGTTATCACTGGTATTAAAGTCTCCCTTCCTATTTCAGGCGTGGTGGCTCATGCCTGTAATCCCAGCACTCCGGAGGCTGAGGCAGGAGGATCGGTGAGAGTTTGAGACCAGCCTGGGCTACAGAAGTGGCCTCAAGGACAGCCTCAACTGCATAGCGAGACCCTGTCTCAGAAAGACAAAAGTAAAAAAAATAAAAAATAAAGTCTCCCTTCCTTCCACCACTGCAACCATTGAGGAATAGTAGCCATGGCCCTCCGGTATCCCATGGCCATGATCCTCAACAAGGGCCACAAGGTGACTAAGAATGTGAGTGAACCAAGATACAGCTTCCATCGCGGACGCCTCATCAAACACACCAAGTTCATGAGGGACATAATCCGGGATGTGTGCGGCTTTGCCCCCTACAAGCAGCACACCATGGAGATGCTCAAGGTCTCCAAGGACAAATGAACCCTCAGGTTCATCAAGAGAAGTGTGTAGATGCACGTCCATGCCGAGAGGAAGCATTAGGAGCTGAGCAATGTGCTGGCCACCATGAAGAACCAGCTGCCAAGAAGAACTGAGCCCGTCTGAAGTAACGCTTTGCAGGAAAAATAAATAAGAAAGCAAATAAATAAAACTTCCTTTAAAAATATCTGTTTCTCTGAGATGTCTTCCACTTTCCGCTGGCTTTTGGTCTTTGCATTTGTCCCTTGGCCCTATCTTACCACCTTATTGGGGAAGATATGTTGCTATGCATTTGGCTAATCACCCAGTCCTTTGCCGCTATGCTATAAGGATCGTGAGCCCCAATTATCACAGTGTTATCATACAAAGGAGAGCAATTACAAGTATGATATTTTGGCTAAAATAGTAAAATTAGTAATAATATCACCAAACAGAATCTAGAAGCTGAAAATCTCTGGTGACTGCTAATTTGGATTCTCTAACCATAGGAGCAAGGTGTATAAGTATATGCCAACTTCCAACATAGACCAGGAATTTGTATGTGATGGGTTTTCCTTTGGTGGCTCCATTTTGGCCTGTGCTGAAGGGAGATTTAAGATGGACTGAGGACAAAACAGAATGATAACTGAAGAGAAATGCCATAGAAGCTGGGCTGAAAAACTAAGAATATTCGCTTAAACTTTGGCAGGCTTGAGAAAAGGACAAGAAGGAAAGAATGGGGGAAAAAAATCAAAAGAATTTTGAGACAAAGCAGAAAGATGAGGTAGTTTTCATTCATCTATAAATCTCAGAGAATACTGAAAAAAAAGGCCAATTTGGAAAAAAGAGAGGTGGGACAGAGGAAATAAAACAAACAATAAAAGTTAAAACTTATACAATACCCCCAAAAGTAAAAGAAAAAATAAATTAAAAAGGTAAAACCATAAAAGAAGCAAGTACAGGGACCAGAGTTCAATCCCCAGAGTGCAGTTCCAGCCTCATCCCTGGTGTGGATTGAGACAGGTGGTGTGTGCCTGTGATCCCAGCACTTCGGAGACTGAAAGCTGAACGATCACTGTGATTCTGATCTATATAGTGAGACACTGTAGACCCTGTACTAAATACATAAAAATCCCCATAAAAACAAATAAATTTATCTTAATAATTTCCTCCTCTGCCTATAGTTTAGTATTAATTCCCTGGCCAAAGCTAGAATCTGTAGCGAATAATCCCACTCATTCCACTCTGCTGAGCGTGGGCTGAACCTTGTCACACCGCTGATCTCTTACATGAGTTTATTTTAGTAAGAGGGAAGTGCTTTTGCTCACATCTAGTTAAAGCACATTTCTCTGTTAGCCCCCTGGCAGGTGGAGATGCCCTCATCCAGCCCAAGGATGCTTGTCTGTTTGCACTGCAGGTCACAGGGCAGAGGGCATGGGAGTGACCTTTTCCCCACACTAGTCAAGGCTTCTTGCCTTCTTGTGCCTCTGGACCAAGGGCAGGGGCACGGTGTCTTTGTCCTTCCGCGGGCCAGAGGCTGCTTCCAGTCCTTTGCAGCTATGGCTAAGGACTGGACTTGGCATCTACCATATTGTTGTCTGGGTCCTGAGCAAGGTTCCTCCCAAGCTGTTGTCCAACTGCCGGCTGTGTACTGTGACTGGAGAGACTTTCCCTCCTTCCATTCCCAGACATTGGCTCTGAAAAGGAACCAAGGCTGTACCGCCACTGGAATTTGAGCCCGGATCACTTTGAGATGAAATGGAAGCCAACCCTCCAACTGCTACTCTGTGCGATTGCGTTCAGGGCACCATCACTCTGGTTTACTCACCAGCCAATGGCTGTGGGGTGGGCCACTTGGGAGAGTGTCCTGTGTTCCCTCTTCTGCCTCTACGCAAGTCTGTCTTAGCCTGGGTCAAGTCTCAGTCTCTAACTGCTGGTTCTGTGGAGCTCTCGGTAAACAGTGGCCCACTGCATGGGCACTGCTTCCCCAGAGCTGTGCAGGGCCTGCTTCCATTGGGATAAGTAAGGCCTGATACACTGACTTTTAAAATATATTTTATTGAGCTTGCATACCCAGTATTTTTTTTCAAAATTTATATCTCTTATTAAACTGTTCTTTCATATTTTGCTCAGTTTGTATACTGTTTGAATTCATTGACTATTTTTATAATAATAATTCCTTTGAATGTTTGCTTAGTTTTTCACCCACTTTAATAGCAATGGAATCAGTTATTTCAGAAGTATTAACATTTGGATGAGTCATGTGCCCCTACTTTTCCATATTTCCAAGTTAAAATTTGGTGCATCTGTTTGGTTGGATATATCTCCTATGTGTATTTAATGGCCTTTTAAAAGAATAATCTTCTCTTGAGGATGTGTTATAATATACTGGATTTTAACTAACTGCATGCAATTAGTTGGTAGCAATTAAATGAATAATTTTAAATATTCTTAATAACTCACTCTAAGTGTCCCACAAAATAGTGTCATAAATGTAACAATAGCAATTAAGATAGCTGCTTTTATATTTTTATTTTTAATTTATTTGATACAGGGTCTCACTACACAGTTCAGACTCATAGTGATCCTCCTGTCTCAACCTTCCCCACACAGAGATTACAGGTGTGCACCACCATACCTGGTTTAGGAGCTGGTGCAGCACACAAGGGTTCCAGGGCCAGCACCACGTGCAGTACCAGGGATTGAACTCTGATCCTTGTGCATGCCAGGCAGGCACTTAGAACATGGAGCTATCTCCCCAGCCAGAAGCTGCTGTTATAGAGAGATTAAGAGAAGAAGATACATTTTGTAAGGATTTAGGAGGTAAGATCAATAAGGTCGGTCATGTTAGTTTCTGCTACCTTGGGGTTCCTCCATGAGAAAAGAAATTACCACCCTGAGTACTGGCCTCGTTATCAGGACCTGACATTGTAGCCAGCTAACAGAAAACTATTGCATAGGGCATTTGGGGTGAGAGAAGAAAACTATTAATCAGGGTTTATTTTGAAATCAGTGGTCATCATGAGACATTTGAATGTTGGTTAGATCATAGTTTAGTATTATTTGTCAACTACTTGCATCAAGGGAGTACCAGAAGTTTGAGGGAGTTCTTTCTAAAGTTAGAGTTAGTAAGAGGTAGTTGAGTCTTTATGTTTTAGGTCACCATTTCTATCCTCCTCCATTGGTCCATACAAGCCACTACCTAGTAGTCATCCATTTGAGGCACATAAATTAAAAGAGACAAGGTTATATCCAGAAGTTGTTCAAACCTTTTTACTTTAAAGTTCTTTTTTTTTTTTTTTTTTGTGGGACCAGGGTTCGAACTCACGACCTTGCACTTGCCCAGCAGGCACTTGTGCCTCGGAGCTATCTCCCCAGCCCCTAAAGTTCTTTCTGTATAACTTGACAACTATTTTTCACTCTTTCCTATGAGTTACATGCATATCTTAAATAATTGTTATTTAAAAGCCCAACTTTAAATGTCTCTCATCCCCACATTCCTCACTGTAATATTAATGGAGTGTCTTCTAAGCATCACCACAAAAACAGGCAGAATGAACAGATACCGAATGAATAAAGTTAATGTTTCAAATTTTTATATCCAATTTAGAATTCTTTAACCTGAATATTATCAAAATGTAGAATCAATATTTAGCTATGAGGAACTTTATTACATTATACACAATAATTATCCAATGAAATTATGTTGATTAATTCTTAGATAAAATTCAAAAGAATCAACAGAGCAAAAAAAAAAAAAACACATGATCATCTGAATAGATACAGAAAATTCTTTTGACAAAGTCCAACACTAATTCAAGCTTGAAAATTCTATGGAAAATTAGAATATGTGGTCATTACATCAATCTATTAAAGCCCATCTATTACAAACCGGCAGCAAGTATCATTCCAAATGGACAAAAAAATCTTTCACTCTAAAATCAAGTATGAAGCCGGGCATGGTGGCTCACGCCTGTAATCCCAGCACTTGGGAGGTTGAGGCAGGAGGATCGGTGTGAGTCTGAGACCAGCCTGGGCTACAAAAGTGAGCTCAAGGCCAGCCTCAACTGCATAGTGAGACCCTGCCTCAAAAAGACAAAAATAAAATAAAATAAAATAAAATAAAATAAAATAAAATAAAATAAAATAAAATAAAATCAGGTATGAGACAATGAAGTCACATTACCACCACTCCTACTCAATATACTTCTGGGTACATTAGCCAGAGCCATTAGAAAAGAGAGAAATAAAAGGAATAAGAATTATAAAGGAAGAAAGGAAAACAGAATTGTAAAGGAAGAAGTTAAACCACAATTATTTGCAGATGACATGATACTCTATGGAACACCTAAAAAACCCCACCAAGAAACTCCTAGAATTAATGAACAAATTCAGTAGTGCATCAGGACACAAAGTCAACACCACAAAATCAATAGCAGTCCGCCACACAAATAAACTCACCAAGAGAAATTAGAAAAGCAACACTCTTCAAAATAGCATCCAAATACATGAAATACTTAGGAATTAATCTAACAAAGGAAGTAAAAGATCTATACAATGAAAATTACAAAATTCTGAAAAAAGAGATTGAAGAAAATTTTAGGAAATGGAAAGAAAAAACAGCAACATGGGGACTGGGGAAATATCTCAGTGGAATAAGTGTTTGCTTGGCAAGTGCAACGTCCTGAGTTTGATCCCTGGTACCCCCTCACAAAAGCAACATAGAACAATAAAAATGGTACAGAAATTCAAAACAAGAACAGAAAAATTGTTATATTAGGTATTGTTATCATCAAATTCATTACTCAGATTTCAAGATATTTTGTCTTTGTTCTTTGTATTTGTTTTTTTTTATTTTTCTCCTCTTTCAAAGAGAAAGAAAGGAGAGGAAAAGATGGAAAGATATTCCTTGCTCTTGGATAGGAAGAACCAATATTGTGAAAGTGACCATATCCCCAAAATTCCAAAATTTGTATACAGATTTAATGAAATCCCTATCAAAATACCATCTGAATACCTCACAGATCTAGTGAAAATGTTTCTAAAATTCATTTTGAACCAGAAAATACCTAGAACAGCAAAGGCAACCATAGCAATCAAAGACAAGGCAGAAGGAATTATAATCCCTGACTTGAAATTATACTACAAAGGTACTAGGATAAAATCAGCATGGTACTGGCAAAGAAATACTCTTGAGAGTCAATACAATGGATTAGAAGATACAGGAACAACTACAAACACACTCATCTACCTTGTCTTTGACAAAGAGGCCAAATATGTTCACTGGAAGGAATATAAACTCTTTAACAAATGGTGCTGGAAAAATTGGCTTTCCACATGCTGAAAACTAAAAGTAGACCCACATCTATCATCACAGACTAAAGTTAAAATCAATTAAAGATATAAACATTAAAACAGAAGCACTAAATCTACTGGAAGAGAAAGTAGGTGAAAATTTTGAAGACACAGGGGTAGGCAGAGAAATCAAAAAGAAAAACCAAGGTACACAGGAAATACTTCAAAGAATCAACAACTAGGATCTCATCTTACTGAAAAGCTTCTGTGCATCAAAAGAAATCAACAATGGAATTAAAAGGCAGCCCATAAACTTTGAAAAATCTTAACCAAAGTCATTCAACAGAGGACTTCTTTTTATTTTTAATTTTTAAAAATTTTTCATTTATTTATGGCATAGGCTCTCACTACACAGATCAGACTCCTGTCTCAGGCATTGGAATTGCAGGTGTGTACCACCATGCCCAGTTTTGGTGGCCAGCACAGTGTGCCTGGGGTTGCAGGGCTGGCACAGCATGCAGAACCTGGGACTGAACCCAGGTCCTTGTGATTACCAGGCAGGTGCCTAGACCACTGAGTAAGGACTTCTATCTAGAATATATGAGGAACTAAAAAAAATCAGGCCCCAAAACTTCAAAGACCCAATCCAAGTACCGGCATCTGAGATGAATATATTCTTCTCAGTGGAAGAAATACAAAATGTCAGATAAATACATGAAAAAATGTTCTGCAGCAATGGTTATTTGAGAAATTCCAATTAAAGCAACACTGAAATTCCATGTCATTCCAGAAATAATGACTATCATAAAGAAATCAACTAATAACAAATGCTGGAAGGGCTGTGGGGGAAAGGGAACCCTTCTCAACTGTTGATAGGACTGTACACTGGTACAACCACTATGGTAATCTGTGTGGAGACTTCTCAAAAAACTAGGATTAGAAATCCCATTCCACCCAGCTATTCTCCTGGGTATTTTTCCAAAAGAACTGAGAATATTTCACCACAGTGACATATAGCAGCACCATTTGTCATAGTGAAAACTTGGATACAGCCCAAACGCCTATCACTTGAGGAATGGATAAAATGATGGGGTATTTTTATACAATGGAGTAATACTCAGCTATAAAAAAGATAAACTTGAGACTTTTACAGGTAAATGTATGTAACTAGAAGCTATATGTGTAAGTGAAATAGATCAGACTCACATGTGTAAACATCATATTGTCTCCCTAGTGTAAAAACCTGAAAGAGTAAATAAAATCTGAGAAGTACAATAGATATAGTAGAATGGAAAGAAACTGAACACAAGGAATAAACAATTGAGATGAGGGAAAGGAGAAAATATAGGAAAAAAAGCAAGGGGAAAAATCATGTAAGTATATACACAGGATGATTGTGCTAAGATGATTATGTTACTAGTTTCTTTCAGTTTCTTGAGGGTAGCAATTAATGCTTTAAATTTTTATTTTGATTAACTTTATATGCCAATATCTGTGATCTGAGCAACACTGAGGACTACAATGTGTAATATAACAACCGGTGGTGAATGCCTTTCATCTTGTTCTGCTGTGTTGGCTCCATCATCTGTGCTTGCTGAGATGGTGATTGAGACTGGGCATGGTAGGGCGGCCTAAACACCCTGTAGGCCCTTCTCTAAAATACAAAAAAAAAGAAAAGAAAAGGACAAAAAGATAGGCTGGCAAGATAGCTCCTGGTTAGGCAATATTAGGCAAGTGCAGAGACTATAGTTTGATCCCTGGTACAACATGCCAAGCTAGCCCTGTCCCCAGGGTGGGCTGAGCCAGCCACACACAAAAAAAGACAAAAACAGACACGATACTACTAATTTCTATTAGTTCATTAAAAAGTGGCTTGTGCTTATATTTAAGTTTTCATGCCTATATTTTGTAATCATAAGATAATATACAATATATTAACCATTATTAATCTCCTACTATCATGGTTTGAAATTCTTTATCATTGCTTTTCCTCTTCAAAATAAAAAGAAATTGAAAAACAAAAAGAAAAAAGAAAGAAAAAAGATATCAATGGATTTATTTGCTGAGGATGGGTTTCTGAACCCATACAGTTCTGTTCTGTGATCTTGGCTTGATTCTAGAGCTGTGCGTAAAGAGATCTACAGAAAAAAATACAATAACACACCACTGTGGATTCATTTTTTAGGCTCAATGAAATGAGTTCCTTCATAAGAATGAGCAAGTTTCCTGAACTACTCAGGGAATGAAAGGGCAAATTCCTGGGCTGAGTGGTCAGTCAGACTGACATTAAGCTAAGAAACCTTGGTGAATTCAGATACCTGTGTCTCCCCTGAGAATCTTCGTGCCATTAGGGTATTGAGCTTCCCCCATTACAATCATGTTTAGTGTTCATTTGAGTTTTCATGTCTCTTTATATTTGTTTTCTGTAGTTGGGTGCTCTGATATTTGGTGCATATACAGTTGAGTATTATCTCTTCCTCTTGGAACTTTCCCTTAGGTATATAGTAACCTTGTCTTTCTTAATTAGTCTTGGCTTGAAGTTCACTTTGTCTGGAAATAGAATAGATCTCCTCGATATTTTTTCAGGCTCCTCTTGTATGAAGTATTGTTTTCCATCCTTCTGATTTCATTCTATGAATTTCTTCTTGAGTTAAATGTGTTTATTGTATGCAGAAATATATTTAATCATGTATTGTTGGAGCTTGTTTTTTTTTTATTTTATCTTTAAGACAGGGCCTCGCTATGTAGTGCAGACTAGCCTTGAACTCATTTATGTAGCCTAAGCTCATCTCAAACTTACAGCAATCCTCCTGCCTCAGCCTCCCAAGTGCTGGAATTACAGGTGCTCAGTGCCACACCAGGCAAGAATCTGGTTTCTTAATCCATTCTTTCTGTCTGCTTCTTTGGATTGGCACATTGAGACCATTTACATTGATCACGAGAACTGATGTGTATTGACTTCTCTTTATCACATCTTTCTTGTTGCTGGTTCCCCATGTGTACTCTCTGTTAAGTTGCTTACCTTACCTAGGGGATTCTTTCTATTGGTGTTCAGAGAATGCTAGTCTTCCTTATTTCTCTCTAGAATATGCTTCACAACATTTTGGAGTACTGCTCTGGTGGCCCTGAATTTCTTCAGTCATTTTTTGTCATAGAGGTATTTCATTTCTTCATTGATGTTGAGACAGTTTTTCAGGGTTCATCAATCTGAGTTGGAGGGATGTTTTAGGGACTGAAATACTTCACTCCAAGCTCTCCCTAAGAGTTTGTGTAGAGAAGTCTGCTGTGATTCTGATGGTCTTTCCATTACAGGTGATTTGGTTCTTTTCTCTACCTGCTTTCGATAATCTGTTCTTGTACTGAATTTCTGGAATATGGGCTATTATATTCCTTCATATAAATTTATTTTGGTCATAGCTAACTGGTTTGGGAAGTGTTCTGCCATCACCTCTGTGAATAGGCTTTTTAAAAAACATGTCATTTGCACTGTCTCTTGCTTTTTAATTGACTCTGACTTATCGTACATTGTTCTTCGCATCACCTGGTGGCCATTGGACTGATTTTTCATGATGCCTTGCCATTCCGTCCTCCCATGTGTTCATTCTGCTACATAAATTTTCAAGAGAGCTTTTAATCTCTGGGCATCTGTTTGAATCTATTTCGTGGACTTCATTTCTTTCCTAAGTTGAACATTTGTGTTTTTCACCGTTTTCATAGTCTCTGCTACTTTTTCATCTGTGCCTACTCTAGATTCACCAAACATGTTCTTTTCATAGCTGACATCTCTTACTTTACAGTAATTTTCTTTTAGTAATTTATTTTTTACATCCATTGCTACCATTTCAGAAAATTTAGTAGATGGCTTCTTATTTCCTCCACTTCATTTTCCTCTGGACTTGTCCTGGGTGGGCTGGGTGCCTGGGGCTGCATTTTGATTCTGTATCTTGTCATTTTTCTATTTTAAAAAATTGGATTTGGTCCATGCATTTAAACTGCCCATGGTCGTGAGCTTTATTATTAGTACAAGGGCCTCTGTCTATTCCTCAGACATATCTTCCCAGTGTTGATGGTCCTTGGCCTTTGACTCTCTGCTTTAATTTTATTTTTCCCCCTGTGGGACTGGTGATTGCTTGCCAGGCAAGCACTTATTCTACTGAGCTATTTCCCCGGCCCTTGGCCTTTGAGTTTACACCAAGATCCTGCCTTTCCAGTTTATCAGGGATGAGAATTTGCTATTTGTTTAGTATCACATTGTTTGATATTTGACTGTGGTAACTATTATGACCTCATACGATAACAGTGTTGTTGTACAAGGGAGGACAACAGACTAAAAATAGAACACCCTGGGGCCAGCCTGATAGCTCAGTGGACTAAAGTGCCCTGCTTAGGCAGAGTGCAGCAGGGGGCTTTGATCCCTGGTGTACTGTGCCAGCCCTGCCCTCTAGGCTTGCTGAGACCATGGTTAAGACTGGACGTGGTGACACATGCCTGTAATCCCAGTGCTCGGGCGGCTGAAAACCGGAGGGTCACTAATAGTCTGATCTGCTGATTCATGTAGTGAGACCCTATAGACCCTGGAGAATCTGTCCTAAATAGAGAAAAGGAAAAAAAACACCCTAAAGTAGTATAATAAGGGCTGTGGAGAGAGCTCAGCAGCGTAAGTACCTGCTTGGCAAGTGCAAGGTCATGAGTTTGATCGCAGGTACCAAAATAAATAAACAAACAAACTGAACTGCCTAGTGAGACCCTGTCTCAAAAAAGACCAAAAATAAAGGCTTTCTCCCAGTGCTAAATACTTATGTAACAGGAATGAGAAAGAAAAGAAATCTATAAATTAATGGTAGCCAAATGAAACTTTTTCCGTTGCTTGTCTATTGAGTCTGCTGGCTTTGAAGCCTTATTTCATAAAAGATATGAAAGAGACACACCGGGTAAGCAAAGCATAAAGGCTGAAAATATCTTTTTGATACTTTTAAAGCATACATGCTCTGAAGAGGTGTAGGATGATAAACTCTTATGCATACCTTACTCCTTGGGAATTCTGCTTTTAAGATATTCCTTTTTAGCAAACACTTTCTGTTCAAAGTTGAATATGAAGACATCCATATCTACATATGTGGATGAGTTAGTGTAACTTTATGGCAAAAAACAAATAAGAAACTGGATGAGTATGTTTATATGCTTGAGTCAGAGATTTCTAGTTCCACTGAAAATAGAATCATTATTCCTGGAGACTCCTTTACATTGCTAAAAAGAATCACCTTTATTATCGTCTGTAAATACACGATCATGCAACACAAGACTTTAAAAGAGGTAAAAGAGCTGGGCCACCTAGGACTTCAGGACCTGCAGATCCAACACCGGAATGAGTTTAATGGGCTACCTTATTGCTCTCATGTGCCCAGAAAAGGTAAGCAGAGCTGCCAACCTGGGGTCACCAACGGACGCAGACTAAAAGTAACTAAGAGGAGCTTGCACTTCTTTCAGACTAACCAGGCAAAAGGTGTCCTTAACAAGGCAGAAAACCTTTCATAATACTCGGTATATCTCAAACAAAGACTACTGACAGACCAACACCCTCTCAGCCCCCGTAGTTCCAGGGGACACAGTCCAGGCCTCAGTCCTCACCTGCCCTTCCTCCTCTTTCCCTGCTTGTGTCAGTGGTTCCACTGGGGGGGGGTAATGAACCCCCAGTCTCACCTGGGAAGGATAAAGCTTTTTTTTTTTTTTTTGTCTTTTTTGAGGCAGGGTCTCGCTATGCAGCTCAGGCTAGCCTTGAGCTCACTTTTGTAGCCCAGGCTGGTCTCGAACTTGTACCGATCCTCCTGGCTCAGCCTCCCAAGAGCTGGATTCCAGGCGTGAGCCACCACGCCCGGCAGGATAAAGCTTAATGAGGTGCTCGGAGCAGGGACTCATTAGTCCTTGGCCTCCTCTTCTGTACACAGCCCAGTAGGGAGCTGAGCCTCCTTCTTCTTCCAAATAGCAGCAGCTGTCTACATCCTTACCCATTCTTTTTTTTTTTTTTTGTATTGATTGATTGATTGATTGATTGATTGATTGTATTATGGCTCCAGCCTGCCCCGGGGGTGGGGGTGGCCCAGCATGTGGTGCTGGGGATTGAACCGTGGTCTTTGCAGTTGCCTAAGCAAGCGCTTTAGACCACTGAGCCATCTTGCCAGCCCTCCTTACCCATTCTTGATTCTTCTTATATGTAATTCCCCACGCAGCCTGCTCTTTCGTCCCATTTTCTTGTTTTCTCTTTTGTTCTTCAGATTCTAGGTTTGAACCCAGAGTGCTGTGCACAGCAGGGAAGCCCTCTACCACTGGGCAGCATCCCCAGCCCCTGTGTGCCGTTTCTAGGGCTCCGCCTTCTACCTGGAACACCTCTCTAGCGCCCTTACTCCCTTACTCTGTCTGATCTCGCCATGTTACAAGATTAAGTCATCATGTTTTAGCCTCCAGAAAGTGTTATTCTACTATCCCACTTAGGAAGCAATGCATCTCCTTTGGGCTCATTGTTTCTCTTATCATACTGTAAGTGTAGATGACACTTTACATTTAGGAGAGTGCGCACCTAGGATTCTATGCAGAGAGGGACTGGAGATCAGACAGGGGTGTAGCCTGATGGGCATTTCAAAAGGCAGAGTGTGAAGGACGGGACCCAGAGGCAGCTTCACCTGTGGGGTCTCTATTTCTTGCAGTCTCCCTTTCTTGAAATGCTATTGGTTGACCCCTGAGTGAACCCTAGGATGGAAGCTGATGGAGGGCTTCCTTGTGCTTGTGACTCAGCATGTGGCCCTCCTTTACTTTAATGAGACCGTGGTCACATTAGTGCCTGAGCACATGGTTCTCCTTTGCTGGGGTGATTGTGCGCAAGATCACGCTGACGATCCTGAATAAAGAAAGCTGAGTTGTTTCAGACGTTCTTTGCTCACTGAGGAGGGAATCTCGGTGAGCCCTCTGAGCTGCCTTCATCGGGTCTTCTCATCGCTTCTTTTGGCCCCGACAAATAATGTCACAACACAGGGGTCTGCTTCTTATGTCAGTACAATGATCGTTAGTTAATAAACGCTCAACAAACCTTTGTGCTGAGCCAAAATATCTCCTACTGTTGCTGGAGATAATCCGGCTCAGCACAAAGGTTTATTGAGCCTGTAAACACTAGGAGAATATTTCCTTGGATTTTACATTCCTCGGAAGTACGAGATGCTTAACTTAAGGAGAGAAGGCACTTCGCAGTGTTCCAGGAATTTGTTAAGTGACTTCAGTCCATAAATGAAGAATCGAGTACAGCTCTCAATACCCAAAAGAGAAGTTCAAGTGTCTATATTCTGCTCCTCAGGATTGCTAAGTGGTGTTAAGTACCATGGTTCTCAGCTACCTACCTAGATCCTTGTTTGTTAGTTTGTGCCAAATGTTTTCTTATTTTAAACAAAGAATTAAAATAAGAGAAATTGGGGCCCAGTGGGATGGCTCAGTGGTCTAAAGCGCCTGCTTGGGAAAGCTTAGGCGGCTTCAGGGACCGCAGTTCCATCTCCGGCACTACATGTTGCGCCAGCCCTGCCCTCGGGGCGGGCTGAGCCAGCCATAAAAATGAGTGAATAAACAAAGGTTCTGAAACAAGAAAATAGATAAATAAATAAATAAAAATAAGAGAAATTTAGCACAGTGTTCCTCCACCATTATTGCATTTAATGAGTTTTACTTATCCCTGCTACCTTTCAGGGGGCTTGCCAGTCAGCTCAGTTGTTTAGAGCGGCACTTAAGCAAACACAGGCAGGCACAGTGGGCCATAGTTCTATCCCCAGCCCCATAAGCTGCACCCACCCTGAAGGTAGCCTGAATTCACCCCAACAACATCCTTATCCTTGTTACCTTTCAGATGCTGTTCTGCATTTTCCACCAAAAGTGCAATGAAATTGTAGATTTTTGCGTGTCACTTAGCAGTGTATAGTGGTATTTTCATTTTGTAAGAATTTGAGTTTTTGTCTCTTCCCTACCTGACCTTTTTTATCCCAGTCCACCAAGGTAAGGGAAAATCAAGCACTGCTCTCACATGCCAAAACCAACTTTCTCAGTGTATGCTTCAAGGTGAGAATCCTTAGACTCCAGAAAAATATGTTCCTTTACTTTTTCCAGAGTAATGAGAGATCATTCTCTCCCAAGTTCCTTTACCATCATCTATAGTACTTCCAAGGTTTTCTGTGTGCATTCTAGCCTCTTTGGAGATTCAGACCTATAGAGCTAAGGGCATTGTTATCACAGTAGTTGCAGTGAATAAATGTAAAAGATGTCATTTGAAATTATTGCAAGTAAAAGATTACATTATGGCACACAGGAGTCTCTTTGTTTTTAACAAGTATTTAAATATGGATAGACCTCCAGAGAAATAGTGTGATAGTGGTATCAGGACTTAATTACCTGAAGAAGGGAAGAGTCAATCGTTTTCTACCCTTAGCCTTGTTCCTAAATCTCCATCACCTAGACCAAAACCCATGCAAATTTATGGCAGCCATGCGGCAGCAGCCTGCTTATATCATTGAAAGTTCTAAGACAGTCACCACCTCTGACTTAGACCACTGAGGGGACAGAGGGTTTTGGTTTTTTTTTAAAGATGGATGCAAAGTTCTAGCCCAAGTGCCTGTTTGGCAAGCACAGGGAGCAGGATTTGATCCCCTGTCCCACATAACATGCTGACCCCACCACCAGGGTACAGTGAGCCTGCAAACAAGTCTAGGCGTGGTGGCACACACCTGTATTCCCAGAGCTAGGGAGGCTGAAAACAGAAAGATCACTACAACCCCAAGCTGTGTAGTGAGACACTGTACAAAACATATAAAATAAATAAAATAAAATAATAAAATATAGGCCGGGCATGGTGGCGCACGCCTGTAATCCCAGCACTCGGGAGGCTGAGGCAGGAGGATTGGTGCGAGTTCGAGACCAGCCTGGGCTACAAAAGTGAGCTCAAGGCCAGCCTCAATTGCACAGCGAGACCCTGTCTCAAAAATACAAAAAAAAAATAATAATAATAAAATAAAAAGTTCTAGCTTAGTCTTAATCACTGAGCCCAAATCTGCTAGCTCAGAAAGTGTTGAAGTTGCTAGAGTCATCGTGATATGGGAGAGACTAAGTGCTGAGTGACAACTTAATTGTATGGAATATGCATAAAATACAGCTATACTATTTCCAAATACAATGACAATCCTACAAAAAAAAAAACAAAAAAAAAACACACACATTCCAGAAACAGTGACCTAAAATAATTTTAGTGAAAATGATACATTCTGTGACTCTAGAAAGTTATAAAGTTGGCATTAGTCAATATGCTAACACTGTGTGTACAAAAGAATTTTTCACATAAAATAAAGTTAAGGACAACATAAACATGCATCATCTGTGTTCCCAGAACTATTGCTTTAGAATTTCTAGTTTCACGTTTGAATTTTTTTCAAAAGAAAGAACGTGTTCTTTTTTTAAAAAAAATTATTTATTTTGTGGGACCGGGGTTCAGACTCACAACCTTGCCCTTGCCAGGCAGGCACTTGTGCCATGGAGCTATCTCCCCAGCCCCCAGGGAGAATATGTTCTTGCTATCAATTTCTTCATGGCCTCTTTTACCTCCTTGTTCCTCAGACTGTAGATCAGGGGGTTCAGCATGGGGATCACCACCGTATAGAACACAGACACCACTTTAATATGGTCAGGTGAATGGCTGGACTTTGGTATGACATAAACGAATGTCACTGTCCCATAAAACAGGGTCACTGCAGTGATGTGGGAGGTGCACGTAGAGAAGGCTTTGTGCCTTCCCTCCCTGGAGCGCATCTTCATGATTGCATGGAGGATGTAGAGGTAGGAAATGATGATGATAAAGAGTGTGATTACAATGATCGACCCCGCAGAGATGGCAGGAGAGAGTTCAGCAATGTAAACATGGGTACAGGAAAGCTTGACTAGGGGCGGGAGGTCGCAGAAGAAATGGTTGATCTCATTTGGTCCACAGAAAGTCAGGCTCAATAAGCAGCAGGTAAATGATGAAGCATTCACTCCTCCACCCACATAGGAAATAGCTAATAAGATGATGCAGACCCTGGAGGACATGAGGGTAGAGTAGAGCAGGGGAGAGCAAATGGCCACATAGCGGTCGTAGGCCATGGCGGCCAACAGGAAGCACTCGGCCGTCCCAAAGACAACATCAGAGCTGAGCTGAGCTATGCAGCCTGCAACAGGGACAGCAGTTCTCTTCTGCAGGAAGCTCACAATCATGATAGGTGTGACTGATGTAGAATACCCCATGTCCACAAAGGCCAGATGGCTGAGAAAAAGATACATTGGGGTGTGAAGCTGAGGACTTCTTCGGATTAACACAATTATACTGAGATTGCCCAATATAGTAGTAACATAGATTTCTAGAAAAACTACAAAGAAGATGGAACAAAGTATCGGATCCTCTGTTAACCCCAAAATAATGAACTCTGTCACCAGCGTGTCATTTCCAGCCTCCATCTTTGGAATGGTACCTATTAAAATAAAAACTAGTGGATAATACGATAAATTAAATTATCTCAATATCTTTACTTCAAAATCTGGCTTTTTAAAAAGGTCAAGAGATAGATCTCTCTTTTCTCAAAAGCATACACTTTACCAAACGAAAATATCTATGAACATGTTCCATTATTAAAGATATGAAAATATTGATCTGTTTATCTTGCTGCAGATATAAAGAGTCCAGGGAGTCAGGGCAGAGCATTGCACTCAGTCTTTAGATTTGATGAAAGCGGGTTGTTGAATAAATCCTTTCAACAATGATGGTTTGAGTATATGGATAGTTAAAATGCTTGAATCAGTGCTAGCATCTGGTAGTAACCAATTTGCCCCTATTTTTCAGTAACACAGAAAAGCACACACCACAAGTCCTCTTGTGGTTCAGTGAGTCTACAAGTGGCACATGTCAGTGGGCCATGAGAGGAAATGTGTGAGTTTTCCAATCAGATTCGATCCCCAGCGGGCAGCTTCTGCTGTTCTGCAGTGCTCTATTTTATGTGACTGGATTATAATACAGTGCTACCTCCAACCAGCCCAGGTTTGCAGTGAATGTGGAGCACACATGTTATACTGAAACTACACCAAAGTGAAAAATATGTCAATACTGTTAGACAACTCTGTGTTTCCAAGGTTAATTTGTTAAAGTAGCATATCTAACCTGGTTAATATAGTTACAGTTTAACTATAAATGTAAGTTACATATAAAGTTTAGTACTGAAAGAAACGCAAAAAATAAGCGTGCTTTCAAGCCTTAGTTACAAAAGTATAATATCATAATCTCATGAATATAGCATGCAATAGCATATACTTTTTAAATGTTTAATATTTATCATGCCAGTTATGAGAACAATCAGAGTAACAAATAAAATAGAATATCAAGAAGTTATTTAATTTAGCAACAAAAAAGTGTTGAGTAAGTATATTCAGGAGATTGTAAAAAAGTAAAGCAAAGACAGACTTTCAATTTTGTTAACCAGAAATGCCTTAAAGCATTAAAAAAAAAAAAAAAAAAAAAAAAAACACTTGGATAAACTTCCAACTCAGGTATTAGAAATATGAAAAAGTGCTGACCAGATAGCTCAGCAGATTAAGGCACCTGCTTAAGCAGATGCAAGGACCAGGTTCTGACCCCAGGTGTGGCGTGCCGGCCCTGCCCCTAGGGTGCACTGAGATAGTGATTGAGACTGGGTGTGACACACACCTGTAATCCCAGCACTTGGGAGGCTGAAAGCAGGAAGATCTCTACAATTCTGATCTGTGTACTGAGACCCTGTAGACCCTGTACTAAATACATAAAATAAAAAAGAAATATGAAAAAGATTCAACATGTGTAGTCATAAGTAAAATGCAAATTAAAACTACAGTAAAAGAACATCTTGTATTTGTTAGCACAGTTACCATCAAAGAAAGAAAGAAAGAGAGAGAGAAAGAAAGAAAGAAAGAAAGAAAGAAAGACAGTAAGGAAGGAAGGAAGAGAGGGAGGGAGGAAGGAAGGAAGGGAGAGAGAGAGAAGAAAGAAAAGAAAGAAAGAAAGAAAGAAAGAAAGAAAGAAAGAAAGAAAGAAAACACATGTAAGCCGAGCATGGTGGCTCACGCCTGTAATCCCAGCACTTGGAAGGCTGAGGCAGGAGGATCGCTGCGAGTTCGAGACCAGCCTGGGCTACAAAAGTGAGCTCAAAGCCAGCCTGAACTGCACAGTGAGAACCTGTCTCAAAAAGACAAAAAAAAAAAAAAAAAAAAAAAAAAAAAAAAAAAAAAAAAAAAAAAAAAAAAAAAAAAAAAACATGTGGCCAAGAACTTGGAGAAAATAGAACCCCGGTGTACTTGAAGGAAATGTAGATAAGAACACCCACTCTGGAAGACAACATAGAAGTTCCTCAAAACACTAAGAGTGGATTACCACAGGACCCAGCATTTCTCAGTGGTAGGTCCAAGTGATATCTAGACGTCCAAATAAAGACCAACAAAAAGTCCCGTGAAGATCAAACTCTTTCTAACCAAAACACTGGTAAGGAGGCAGCCTCGTGAGACAAAAATTGTGGTCTGTACTGCATAGCTAAATATAAAAAGCACAATGTCTTACTCTAATCTGCACCAGCAAAGGACAAGTAGGAAACGAGCAACTGTCATTGCGCTTCCTGCTCAGCCTTCCATAATAGATGTAAATTCCAATCAGAAATGATCAATTTTCATATGAATTAACTTGATGAATAATACCTACATGCTACATCTCTAGTTTCATTTAGTCCCAGGTTTAAAAAAATATATATTATCTGAAATAAATACTTCTATTTATAAAGCACACATGTGAAACTGAAACAAATTCACAATATGAGGAGTTCCATTATATAGGACAGGCAAGACATAGAGTGCTATAGTGAAAATAAAATGAGATTTCAGACCCCCTAATCCCTGGGGATGAGTTCCAGGCTTGTCACTTACTATATAGGTAATCTTGGAGAAGTTGCACACGTATCCTGTTTCCTTATTTTTAAAATTATGGCAGTAATGCTATTTATCTCATATGGTTGTTGTGTCAAGTGAGATAATATACATGAAAACACTTAGCAACAAACAGCAGTGAATGAAGCCATAGGTAAGAACTTACTTCAAATAAACAACTGTTAGCTTTCACCATAAGTGCAAAGGACATGCACTTACCTGTCAGTAAGAAAGAAAGAACGAATGCTACCTGCTAGGCAAGTGTTATGATGGGGACAGACTGGCAGAATTCTCTGTACAGCATAGGTTATTGACAGCAGACTCAGGACCATTTGGGACATAAGACAGCATCTCAGCAACAGACAGCTGCAGGTTTGTTAGGGCCCTCTTGAAAATCCAGTGGGATAAATCCATTGAGACTGAGAAAATTAGATGCATCTATATCGTCATACACCACTGTGCTGGCTGAGATATTCATCAAGATCTCAGGGGCTTCGTTTGTTCTCATCGTTGTTAGTGTACAAGCACTGCAGCTGGGATGATCTAATTAGCTTGAGCCTGACTTGAGTAAACTTCAGTGCTGCTTTACTATCTGTGCTCTTTCTGAGAAGTAGCCACAGCCAGGTGCCTGGACCCACAGTCTGAAGCACTGTGCTGTGGTTTACTTGAAGCTCGACCTTCCAGACCCGCAGGAAGAGCCAAGGTGCCTTTCCCTGTGTGGAAATTGCCTTCATTTTATTCACTTTGGATGTTTCCCATTAGGGATGTATATTTGCTTTCAAATAGTTCTTGACATAAAAAGTGATCCATTTATTGAAATACAAGAGGTTACAAAAAGTACAGAGAGGGCTGGGGAGATAGTTCAGTGGTCCAAGTGCCTGCCTGGTAAGTGCAAGGACCCGGGTTTGATCCCTGGTGCTAGATGCCATGTCTGGCTCAGAACTGGGCATGATGCCCGTAATCCCAGCACTGAGGAGGCTGAGACAGGAGGATCACTACAAGTCCAAGCTGTATAGTAAGATGCTGTACCAAATTTTAAAAAAATACAAAGAATGATTAAATATTTTAAATCATTAGAGTGAGAGCCATATTATATCTCTCAGATGGCCAGCGATGTTGAAGGATTCTTCATGTGTTCACTGACCATTTGTGCTTCTTCTGTGAAATGCTTATGCATTTTAGTTGTCACTCTTTCAGTTGGGTCTTTTATTTTAGGGTGGCCTACTTTTTTTATTTCCTTATATACTCCAGATATTAGTCCTCTCAGGAGTAGTAGCTGGCAAAATTTTTTCCTGTCCTATAGATTGTCTCTTCACTCTGTTGGTTGTTTTCTGTTGTTGTTGCTTTGCTGTGCAGAAGCTTTTTAATTTACCATTATTCTATTTGCTGATCCTTGATACTAAAAACAAAATGTATTTTTACACAGAGAGCACTGCACGGCTATGAAGACGAATGAACTTGAGTCATTTACAGGAAAATGAATGCACTTTGAGACCACAGTGTTAAGCGAAATAAATCAAACACCTAGGCTTAAACACCACGTGGTTCCTTTTCTATGGGAAACGCAAAAGTAAACAGAGAGCAAAATGAAAGGGTGAGGACAGGAAGTAGCGAGATAGACCGGAAGGGATCAAGAGATGGAGGGGAAGGGCGAGGGGAAGAAGGAGCTAAGGAATGTCAGTCTGTGCGTGGGTCAGCTCCATGGAGCGCGAACACGGCTGGAGCGTGCATTTCCGTGCTCAGTCGATGATTATGTCAAACCGGTTCGTCTTTACACTGAGCATTATCTGCTGCAATCTGATCTGGTTTTCTTTTTCGCTGTTACTTTTACTGTATTACTTTCGCTATGCCTTATAATCAATTGGACTGAATTATTTTCTTTATATTACTTTTAATAGCATAGACTGTGTGAGTCTTGTTTCTATTTCTCCAGTAGTTATAGCTCTGAAGGTTTTAACAAGTTGTTTGCATTTTCTACCAGTGTCTGCAATTGACTTGTTCCTTGTGGATGACTAAATCTGACAGGAACCCAAGTCCATCTTTTTTTTTTGTCTATTTGAGACAGGGTCTCGCTATGCAGTGCAGGCTGGCCTTGAGCTCACTTTTGTAGCCCAGGCTGGTCTCGATCTCACACCAATCCTCCTGCCTCAGCCTCCCAAGCGCTGGGATTACAGGCGTGCGCCACCATGCCTGGTCCCGAGTCCATCTTGACCTCCCTCTCTTCCTACTTTTGCCACTCCCTGGCTTTCTTGTTAAATCATCAGAGAATTTAATTACAAATTATTTGTAATCGACAATTATTTAGCCTGGTAATTGCTTTGCTTTTATTATTATTTTTTTTTCCTGTTTGCCCCTTTTTCTGGTGTCATGTGTTCTCTTCATCCAGAAAGGCCTGTGACTGCTTCTCAGCTGTTTGGCTAAGATCAAGTGTAGTATCCAGAAAGGCCTGTGAATAGTAAAATTACTAAATCCTTTTATACTTTCATTATTTTTCTTTCTGCTTGATCATCTGCATTTTGGATAGAGAACTCCAGATGCAGTATCACTCTGCATCTCACAACTTGGAAGAGTAACTTCTCCATTCTTTTGCCTCTGGTATGGCCTGGAAAAGTCTGGTGTCAGTATTTTGCTCTTGTGTAGATAATTGTTATTATTTATGAACATATACGACAGTCTCCATAATCTTTGTTCTTAAAATGTCATTATAAGGGCCAACGAAATAGCTCAGCGGGCTTAAGTACCTGTTTAGGCAAGCTCAGGGACAACTATTCAATCACATGCTGCACCAGCCCCACCCCTGAGCACACTGAGCCAGCCACCGAGACTAGGCGTGGTGGTGCACACCTATAATCACAGTGCTGGGGAGGCCTAAAACAGGAGGATCACTGTGAGTCTGAGCTGCATAGTGAGACCCAGTAAGAACCAAATACATTTTTTTAAATGTCATTATGTAATTTGAGGAGTAATGTTTTATCATCTTCCTGTTTTGTACTTAGAAAGACATTTCTCTCTGCAGACTCTTATCTTCCTAGGGCACTGAATCTGGACAATGATGACCAAGGGCTGTTTAAAATCATAAGTGGTAAACAGATTTGATGATGAAAATATGTAATACAACCATTGTTAAATTTTGTTCTTGTTTTGAAAAAATAAAATAAAATCTTATGGGGACAGGACAGCTTGTATAACTACACTGATAATTTCTAGTGGTCTATTGAAAGGAATAGTTAATGCTTACTTTTTTTTCCCTCTTCAATCTTTTGACCAATTTTGCATGGTTATACCTGGTTATCTGAGCAACTAATTTGAAGATAACAATATGCAGTATAACAATTGAATTCCTATCATCTTATGCAGTGAAATTCTATATTTTGTATATTTTTTACTAGTTTTTATTATCTTTAAAAAATCATACATAGAAAAGTATGAAGGACTTAATACTTGATCAGTTGGGCTCATAATATTTGAACTTACAAATTTTTAAAGCACAGAAAACAAAACCAGACATTACGTGAGGTGAGAAGTGCTTCCAAATCTCTGCTGATTTCCAGAATCTCTTTCATGACAGAAGACAGGATTTGTGACTTGTTCAAAACAGTAGATAATGTGTTTTATTTATTGAGGTGGGATGCAACAAGCACACAGTCCTACTGTGAAATTTCTTGCCAAAAACAAAGAATCTGACCGAGATTTATTTTATAGAGATCCAGCTGTAATCTTACAATCACCCGGTGTTTAGTGGAACCCATTAACCACCATAGCTCATCAATGTTGATGCAATCTAAGCCCATGTTGTGTATTTCTGCAGTTCGAACACTAGCAACACATAGAATTTAGACAAGACATAGTGGATTTGAGAGCCAGGAAAACCATATTCCTGTGTAAATTACTCTGGAGAGGGACTGAGCAGGTTCAGGTGCTTCAAGAGCACTGGTTGTCAAAGGAAGATTGAGATTTTGATTATGGCTTAGACCTACTGATTAATTATGCACGTGTGAGAGACAATACCTTTGCCGAACTAAGAGCCCCAAGTTTTTGGCTTCAGGATTACTGTATGTGTGAATAGAGCCTCCAGTCAACATTTGACTTTCCTTCTTTCCATAAGTATTTTATAAGTATATAGTGCACCCCCATTTTAGATTTTAAAATATTTTGTTTTGCATTTATAAGTCTTTTCTATCTTTTTTTAAAAAAAATCATTTATTTTGTTGTACAAAGGGAGTGGCTGCCATAAGAAAATTAGGGGCTTCTGGCTTGATATTTGCTATTTTTAGCAAGTAATTTATAAAATGCTGAAGGAAACAATCTGTGCTACCATGTGGTTATGGACAGCACTGACCCATCCACATGCATTTTTGTGCACAGGCCACATGCCAAGAACTCAGCCAAGAAAGAGAAAGACTTGCAGAGAGTCACAGCCCTTTTTCCTGTGTCTTCATATCTACCAGACATAGTAGTGAAGATTTGGTGTTGGCCTTTTACAAATGAAGCAAAAAGGAAAATGCAGATTCTCAAATGCCTCACTGTGACTCTCGGTGGGAGCCACCTAGTTATTGTTTCTCTCCTCTCCTTCTCTAACACACAGCAATAATATCTATCTAGTTACTGTCTCTGAGAAATCAGAAACAGAAAAAAACCAATATTTTCTAATGAATTGCTTACGAACAGGAATAATTTACTTTTGCAAAGAGCAACATTGGCATTCAATTCTTATGTAGAAAGAGGTAACTTTGGGGCCAATGAGATAGCTCATCAGACTAAGCATCTCCTTTGGCAAGTGCAGGGACCAGAGAGCAATCCCTGGTCCCACTTGCCTTGTAGGCCTCACTCCTGGGGCATGCTGAGAAAGTGACTGAGACTGGGCGTGGTGGCAAACTCCTGTAATCCCAGCACTAGAAAGAATGAACACACGAAGAACACTAAAAATCCAACCTGCACAGTGAAACCCTGTACCAAATATACAAATGGAAAAAAAAA
>PVJA010013615.1:0-49114 GCA_004027025.1 Myocastor coypus | reverse complement strand
TCTCTCTCTCTCTCTCTCTCTCTCTCTCTCTCTCTCTCTCTCTCTCTCTTTCTTTTTGGTTTTCAATTTCAAGGTAAATAAATGTAAATTCTCACTATTTTTTCCATGAGTTTTGTGCAATTATTTGCTCAGTACTCTAAGAACCTAGAAAAATATGTCTTAGGTGCCCAATACAAGGATTATAGTTTTGTATTATAGTAATATAATTACATATGTATGATAATAAAATCATGTGTAATTATGGAGAGTCAGATCTAGAGACAGAGTAACTGTGAGAAGGAAATAACAGAAGAAATAAAAGAAAGAGTTATTAAACCTACGTAATTGTTACATCACTCTGAACTTCAGGAACATTTTCTATCTTCACATTTCCAGTCAGAAAGCACATATATGTGTTGCTGTCATCATTTTTTCTGTTTTACTTCTAAAAAGATAACAAAGGAGGCTATGAAGGAACAAACACTGTAAATGTTTCCACTTTTTAAAAGATACTATCTAGTGAGGTATAAAAATGTAATGTAAAGTTTTGTGAAAATAAGGGATTCAAAAAAAAAAAAAGAAGAAGAAAAGAAAACCGATACCCCAGAGGCCACGCTAGCCATCCCTCCCCTGTGGCACATTGAGACATGACTGAGACTGGGCATGGTGGCACTTGCCTGCAATCCCAGGTCTCAGAAGCCTGTGAACACAGGTGGATCACTATGAGTCTGACTTATGTAGTGAGACCCTGTAGACCCTGGACTAAAACAAAAAAGTTGAAGCAAAAGATGTCCATGAGTCATCATTATATTGCTTAACATTGAATTTAAGCAAGCCAATTACCAAGGTGTTGATCAAAAATGATCAGTGTTATTTTCTGATATACTTTTTCCTTAAAAACAAAGTTAAAAATGATGATAATTACTGTCATCACTCATATTTCTAAAGTTGATGAAGCCTAGATGACTCTGTATTATTGAGAGATCACAATGACAGGTGTGGCCAAAAATATATATGAGTAGAGCCCAGATGAGATTTTATAGCATGTGATATATTTGATTGTGATCCTTCGACAGTTGCCAGCCATCCCGGCTGTATCAAAATGAGTGGAGGAACTAATTAAAGCTACAGTTATGGAAAACTCACTATGAGATTCATATTTAGAAGGTTAGAGTGAAGCTCATGAATATGTATTTTTATACAATTTCCTGGAAACTCTCATATACTATTGGAAAATTGATACTATTAAATACTTTCTGCTTTACTCTGCCTCAAGGAATCTGTAAAGTCCATCTCCTTTAAAAGATATTACACTTTTATTAGTTTCAATCTATACGCATTTGGTCAGCTGCCACAATCAAAGGAAATCTGAATGCATATTCAACAAGGAAGTTCACTTTTAAGTATATTATGCATCTATTACAATGCTAATACTTATAAAGAGAGATTATTTTAAACTTAAAGCAATACTTTTGGAGAGATTTCATATGCCCTTTTCAGAAATGAAGAAATCAGATCTTCACGAAGTTAAATATTTGGACCCAACGTAGATAGTGAAACTTTGGTCTCCAAAGGAGTTATTATATTAGCAATATAAATGTGAAGTGTTGAGGCACAGATATCAAGACCTGAAAACTCCCAACAATATTCAGCATAGCAAAGAAATACTGGTGATGTTCAGTTCATTACCAGTCTTTGTAGATGCTGCTCTGTGATAATATATAGCTAATTTTCAGAGGAATAAAATTCCATCAGTTTCATCTCTCTAGGAAATGTGGTAGCTTTCTATGTGGCTGCAAGTTCTTACACATTCTGTCATGAAAGAAAGAAAAGAAATGTATATCCCTTCCTCTTAATTAGGGATGTTCCTCTCAAGCCAACCAGGAGACAGTAATTAAAAAGTTATTGTGTGTGTTTACTTTAGACACTAGGTCACAAAAATATGCAGTTTTAGTTTTGTTCACTGGTCTACTGGCCTGCTGTGTAAGAAGTGCATCCACTCTGAAGCTGCGAGGAGGGGTCATTTGCAATAATTCTAAGTGATAATTTAGTTGAGACCAACCAGCCTTCTAGTTATTTTATCAAGGTGCAAACCTGGAAGGAAGACACTATTCTAGATATAGTTTCCCTGCTTCATCCCATTTTCTTCTGAATATAAACTTTGTCTTCTGGAGTAAATATAAACTATATCTTCCCTGTCACATCTGAGTTTGTGTTTCACCAAATTCATGAGCAAAGTAAAATAGCTATTGTTTGATACAACCAAGTTTGCTATGATTGTTCCACCACTACAGAAATTTCCAGTGTAGGCAATTAAGCCCCTCATTCTACACGACCTCACTTCCCAAAGGTTAATGGCCCTCTTCTTCAATAAGATATTTCAATTTTTATTTTATTTTATTTTATTATTATTATTATTTTTTGTTCAGTACTTTTGTTTGTTTAGTTAATAAGATATTTCAAGGGAAAGCTTTTCCTCTTTAGTCTGCTACTCTCTGCTGCCCACTCATGGCTTAAATAGTTATTGCTGCTACTCTCAGGAGCTCTCAAAAAAAAAAAAAAAAAATCAAGAAAACATTTCTTTGAAATGACAGAGCTTGTTTTATTTAGGTCTCATGTGGCACTGGGGATTGAACTGTGCCCCCTGAGTTTGCCTAACCTAACCTTAATCAGGCACTTTAGCCTGCTAATCTATCTTGCCAGAGCTAGAAGCTAGAGACCTTATCTTAGGGAGATTGCAAGTTCCTGGCTCTTGAGAAGAAAATATTAATGTGTATATATATATATATATATATATATATATATATATATATATATATACTTTTGTTCATTTATTTATTGAGTAAACAGTCTCACTGCACAGTTCAGGCTCAGAGTGATTCTCCTGTCTTAGCCTCCCAAATGCTGGGAATACAGGCATCCGGTTATGTTGCTGACTCAGTGTGGGCTGTAATGACAAGCAGCACCAGGGATTGAACTTGGGTCCTTGAGCTTGCCAGACAGGCACTTAGACCACCAAGCTACCTCCCTGGCCTGAGGAGAAAAATATTTTTGAAAGAGCTTTTAGGAGTTGTGCAACTCAGGAAGGCCTTTCCAGTCCTATCAATCATCCTTCTGAAATTTGATCTTCAAGAAAAATAGAATTCCTGTTTCCAGTTGCATAAAGGAAGGCAGCAGTCTATCCTGTGTGAATGTGTTTTTCTAGTTATAAAACCAATGTCTGCCTTAAAGAAAAGAGAATGTTTACCTATCCTCTTGGTAAGGCCAGTTAGCAAATACACACTGGCATGGCAGAAGACTAGAATTTATAGTAAAATCAAATCTGTCGCCTGCATGTATAAATGTATGACATGAGCAGGCCATTTAAACAAAATTTATCTGTTTCCTCATCTACCATGGAAAACATACAAAGGTTAATAAAATATCCTACGTAATAGTATTGTAAGTATGTTCTGACATGTACTGAAGGTTTAATGGCTTTGAATCAAATCACAGGTTAGGAGAGGTTTTTTTTTTGCCTCTGATCTGTATTCCAAAGCCATTCTTTTGATTCAGTTTCTATTATCATCACTCCTGTGGTTTCAAAAATTAATTAATTATCTATTAGTTAATTAATTAATTAATATGATGCAGGTTTTCACTATGCATTTTGGACTCATAGTGATCGTCTTGTCTCAGCCTCCCCAGTGCCAGGCTAACAGGTGTTCCCTGCTCAACAATGCTTGTTGTGTATCTCTTATGAAACATATTCAGGACCAAGGACAGAGATTATAGCACGGCCACTCGATCACTGTTTATTTCCCAGCATCGCGGTGTAAACTTCTGTATGATTTCATTGATTTTTGTGTTGTTTTATTTTTGTTTTGTTTGTTGTTTTTCTCTTCAAAATAAAAAAAAAGAAACAAATTTCTCCATCTGACTTTTAACTGTGACTTATCAACTTTATTGGATGAAGAAACCTTTGGTAGATTATTACAGAAAAGTTTTGGCTGTGTCTGTGAGGGTCAAGGGAGTAAGACCTTGTGTGGTACATTATTTTAATTATGATGAATATGCAGTCACAGAGTTTCTGTCGTGCTGGCAACAGAGTATAAATTAAAATCAGCTGCTCATGCGGATAAGAGTTTATTCAATTAGCTAAGTTAAACTTAGAGGTGCAAAGCTAAACACAGGTATAGAAGATGAAAGTTTGGGATGAGAGTAGATAAAAATTCTTTACTCCAGGAAGAGGACTGTCATTAAGGAGATGCTAGCTTAGGCTTTAACAGCTCCTTCCCATTTGCAGACCCAAACCTGGACTGCAGAAAATGTCAAAATGCCAGATACCTGTTTCATTATAAATGCTTCTGAGCCCATCTCCCTTGAAACAGTCTTCAACACTAACTTATCTTTTTTGCTCCTCCTATCTATAGGAGGTGAAAAAAAGACCTCTATCAGGCCTATTACAAACTCTCATTATTTGCTTCTGTGTTTCATGAAATTGTTCTTCATTGTGGAACCATGAGCTCACTTCATACAGAAGTTACTTGGATACTAAATGTAGCCCCTTATATAACATAAGTGACCCCTAATCTATTCCCCGGTATCAATGTTCTCTGCTTCCTTGGGGCCCTGAACTGAGAAGTTTTGATTTACTATTAGCTTGTACCCTGATATTAGGGCTGTGAACCCAGATGACCAAGGACTAAATCCCCTAAACTTTAAGCCTAGGTACATTTTCCTTTTTAAGTATTTACACAATTAAGTATTTTATTCAAAGAATAGAGAACAGTGACTGCTGTTCCCTAAGATGGAAGAAACAGACAAAAAAAATGCCTCATGGTGATGTATTAGTAATCATGAAGAGAGAAGACTAAAAAGTGCATGACATTCTCTTCATATTGTACCAAGAAACTTTGCTAGACCAAATATAGTGATCAGTGACTCCAACTGGAGCTGTAATTTTATAATTGTTATACTACATTAAAATAACTGAATGAAATAATTATGTCTTACTCGATATATGTAACTTTATTTTGCTTTGATTCTGAAAATATAATAGTTTTAGTTGAACACATATTTGAGAAATGCAATAAAGATAAGAGGAAAAAGTGGAGCTATCATGGAGCACAAGTAGTATAATCTCAGCACCTGTAATCCTAGCACTCTGAAGACGGAGACAGGAGCATCATGTTATAGCCTGGGCAAAGTAGCAGGACTCCTTCTTGAAATATAATAAAAAGCATCGGATATGTATTGATGTCTTTCAGTATAAAGGTTCTAGATTCAAAGACTCTTCAATATTGCATTTCAATATGCAATATTGAAGAGTCATTGAATATATATATATATATATATATATATATATATATGATAATTTCATTTAGTTGAATCTCCAGTGTTGAGCGAATGTTTTGAAAATGTATATATGCTATTTGAGTAATTATCAAAAGAGAAATAACATGAATATTGCATCTCTCATTTCTGAAAATCTAATGTGGCTGATTTTTCTGATTAATGTAATGGTTTTAAGCCCGATACCACAAAACATCTGTATAGTCTTACCTAAAATACTTCTCCAAAAGGAAAATAACTTGATTTACATGTATAGTCTCAATGTAATATATAGATATAACTTATAATCATATGCATATATACCTGCATATATTCTATTGTTTTTTTTTATATTCTATTGTTGAATCATTGTAAATTTAGTGAATACTAGTCAAATAAGAATTTTTTTTGTATTTTAGGGGAGGGTCTACAGGGTGTGCAGGGTCTCACTACTAAATCAGATACATGGTTATGATCCTGTTTGCAACCTCCCAAGAGCTGGGATTACAGATATACTCTACCACGCCCAGTCTCAATTGCCAACTCTGTGTGCCCTGGGGGTTGGGCCAGCACAGCAGGAAAATAAGAATTATCATGTTTTAAAAATTGCATTCTTGGTACATGACAGATGTTTGTATACATTAATTTACTTTATTTTTTTATTTTATCTTTTTTCCTTGTTTCAGAACTTATGTTTATTTATTTATTTTCATGGCCGGCTCAGCCTGCCCTGATGGCAGGGCTGGTGCAGCATGTGGTGCCGGGTAATCAAACCGCGGTCCATTTAGCTGCCCACTAAGCAGGCGCTTTAGACCATTGAGCCATCCCGCCGGGCCCCCAGTATACATTAATTTACTTTAAAAACATGTTGAATAACTTCCGTAACTCCCATTTTATAAGTGAGAAAATAGAGGCTCTAAGAGCTTATATAATGATTTTCATCACACTGTTCTTGTCAAGCATTAGCTGACATTCCTTCAAGGCCTGCGAACAAATCACAGTTTTCCACATAGTTTTTGCATACATTACGCCATGTTATATTCTTATGTTCTAAGTAGAAATGATTAAAGAGAATCATTTTTAAGGGACCATAGAGATAGCTCAGTGGAGTAACTGCTTCATGTCCACAAGAAATAAAACTTTGATACAATATGGTGGCAGAGGCAATGGAACAACCAGTAGAACGGAGAGCAACAGTGAGCATCTGTCTCTTTGTCTCTCTTTATATTACATTCAGGCTCTCTGCCTCAGTCTATTTGCCTTAAGTCACACCCATAATCTCAGATCCATGATCCAATCAGCACTAAAACACATAATCCCAGTGGTTTATGAGTCAAGTCTCAAACTCTAGAAGTCCCTGTCTAATGATTTCATGAGGCTTTAGGGGGACAGCTAGACATAAACCATAACAACCATACAGATGTTTAGTGGTTCCAGTTTTCTGATGATTATATTATTGAGAAAAATAAGTCACATTTGATTTTTACATAATGAGAGACTTGCTATTGACCTGATTTATCCTGCTGAGGATGATTCAGGCAACCTACATACATTTTCAAAGCATTTGCTCAATAATAGATGTTAGACTAAGTGAAATTCTCATTAGTTCAGGACCACCTAAGTACTTTAGTCTGTTAATCAAAGAATAGTTAATAGCAAAAATTTGGTTAGGCTTGAATATTTCTACAGAAAACTAAAAATAGCTTATATGACTGATTTTGAAGAATTCTTTGTTCTTAACAAGAAAACTTCAAAAGTTAATTCAGGCTTTCAATGCAGACTGGACTCCTTAAAGGAAAAAAGTGAATATAATCAGCACATTGATGCTTTTTGCATAGATTTTGTAAGACAGTTAACAATTTCAGGTAAGTTAATAAGTTCTTTTATATGAGAATTTGTGCATCACATTTTAAGCACATTGAATGAGCTATAGCCTGTAATGGAGACGTAAATGTTGCAGGACAAATATCTGTATTTTAAAATAGCTCTACTTATTCAGAGAGGTCTACCAATCTAGATATAATTGTTCTTATAATTTTTGAACTTTAAAAGTCACATATTGTTCTGTACTTCTGATTCTTGATTCATAAAACATGGCTTAAGTACAACACGATAAAATCATGCATAAAAAATTGGGACTTTTAAATTTATTAATCATATTGAGCGTTCTACACACATTTCTGTGGACATGTGAATTAAAAATAATATCTTAATGCTTGCTATATTATGAGTGATAGATGGACAGTACAATGATATATTTTTATAGCACGTTTACACTTATTAAAGAGCGGGATAAAATATTGCAGCCTGCAAAGATTGAGATGCCACCTAAATTCTCTTATCACATCACAAGGCTGAGCTGCATAGCATAAGAATCACAAAAAAGTAGGTGCTGTCAGCCTTGGACTCAAGAAAAATAAAAGTAATCAGGCTAATTGAAGAGAGTTGGACTTTCATCTAACCATGGAAGCCTTAATAGCATTCTGCATCCCCTAAGCACGAGGGTTTGGGACCTAGCATTCCTTGGTTACGTTGGTGGAAGAGTACCAAATGTCTTGGACATAATCCAGGCATAGTGAAATCCAATAACTCATTGATCATTTCCTTCCTAGGTGGTGAGAGATGAATGAAGAGGTACCTGCTCTGAGGAACAGACATGGGAAAGGAAAAATTGCCCTTGTCACTCTCTGCCCTATAACATTCCATTAAATATACTTCTCTTGCTTAGAGAAGTGTGTGGCATTTCTGTTCCGCTTTCTCACTCATATAAATCTAAAACTTGCAGGTAGAAAAGAGTTAGGAATTGAGTTACTAGTTTTAGTTCAGAGTAGTTAAAACATTCTCCCTAGAAAGAGATGACAGTCTTCATTCATCCTTAAAATGTGAAGCGATACAAAGCAAATTTTGTGGGACTGTAGACTCTTCATGTTTTTTTTAAAGACACGTTCAAACTTCACCTCCTCCATGAATTTTCCCAGTGCCTCCTTAAGAAGGGAAGGTGCTTTACTGTTATTCTTCTGTAGTTTATTTGCTGATCAAAATTGAAAGATCTATCCAGGATGAGGCCAATACTCATAAAGGGATTGTAGGTGGACTAGTTCATAGATCAAATAACGGTGCTTTTTTGTGACTCATGTCTAATATGGATGTTTCTGAAGTTGGTGAATCATGCTGATTTAAAGATACAGCACCGAAATGGACTTAACCTTTGTTTAGTTGTTTGCTTCCAAAAACAAATGCAGTCTGGATCTGTGATGAGGCCTTGGGTTGCATAATGAGAAAGCGAGCCAATGAACCACTGAACCAGATAATGAATCAGTGTCGGGCCTGATTACATTTTAAATGCATATTAACCATTTAACCTCAATTGGAGGTACTACTGAGAAATAGTGTAGAATGATTTACATGTTTGATTTAAACAAACGGAGATCTCTACAAATCTAAGGAAAAAGAAATAGCTGATGCAAATTCAAAGCCAGCTGATAGAGTCAGCATCTAATTAATCAGATTGCTTCCTTATCAGTTCTTGGTCATACTGAAACATCTGCCTCTTCATAATGGCTGTGTATACAAAACTCAGTAACTAAGTTTTATTTACAAGTGATGCAAATCTATGATCCTTAAAAGCTGCCCAAATATTACTTATCTAAAATTTATCAGGCTGGAGCATGAAGAACGTAAAACAAAATGTAAAATTTTGTGCTACATACGTGATGTTATTTTATTTCAAATCAAGGAGACAACAGCATCTGGTAAGATACATCTAATTGTACACATTCCCAATAGAGGTGAAACCACTGCTTGTGCTGAACCTTGGCAGTGCTTCCAAGGAAGGGCAGAAAGGTGTGAATCTACTGAGATAGAAATTTGGCTCAAGGGAAGACTTCCTGTTAGAAAAGTAACTATGATAGTAAAAGGGTAATGCCATTTATTCCTGCTGATAACAAGAACGTGAATCAAAAGATGTAAACTTTTAGGGTGGAATTGTACATTGCAGCTTCCTGTTTAGAAAATTCTCAATGTGCTTTGACAACGAACAGCAAAACCATTTGCCTGTGTGCAAGGGTCTCAGAAAATAATTACAAAGCCATGTTGATAGAGTTAAAAAAAAAATGCTCAGGGCCAGTCCTCGGCTTAACAACGTGTTTGTATATAGCTTCATTTCTCTAATTTCTTTCTGCTATTTCACAAGCATGAATTCAACGCTATCTACCCTTTAAGGTCTTTCAGATTCTTGAAGATTCAACGGAAAAACAAATAACAAAGCAAAACAAAAACAAAGCAAAGCACTAGTTTGTAAGGGTTACGTCAGTGCTGTTGTAGCAATAGAACAAAATACCAATGAAGCTCAAGCAAACTACTAAGGAAAGGCAGGCAAGGTTTACTGAGGTTAATAGTAGTTGAGTTTTTAAAACCAAGGCTAGAGCTGGGCAAATATCTCAGAGGATTAAAGTACCTACATTCTGGCGCACGGGCCAGGTTTTCGACTCCCAGGCCTGTTGTGCCATGCCTGCTCTTGGGGCATGGTGAGAGGACAATTGAGACTGGGCGTGATGGCATGCTTCTGTAATCCCAACTCTTGTGAGGCTGTAAACAGGTGGATCGCTATGAGTCTGATCTAATAGTGAGACCCTGAACTACCTGTAGACCCTTCCAAGAAAAGAAAGAAAGAAAGAAAGAAAGAAAGGAAAAGAAAGAAAGAAAGAAAGAAAGAAAGAAAGAAAGAAAGAAAGAAAGAAAGAAAAAGAAGCAAGGTGACTGGAGTCAGGGAAATAGCCTGGTGGTCACCAAAATGGGATGGTGGTGCATGTCTATAATCTCAGCGCTGCAGAGTCGGGCACAGGGGAATCACTCGAAGTCTGGGCTGCATAGCGAGACCCTGTATCTATCTATCTATCTATCTATCTATCTATCTATCTATCTACCTATCTATCTACTGGATCCAAGTATCTCAGAAGATCAGTCTGATTTATGTAATATGATATATTCAAATAAGAAGAGATGGAAATCATTCAAGAATTTCAAACAGTGTAGAAGTGTTTTAACTTCATGCAAAAGGGGCTCAGTTGTAGGAAAAATGAATAATACTCATAGTTGTTGAAAATAATGACATAAGCTTTTTATTCTTCAGTTCTGGGCAGAAGATTTGGAAGTCAGTAAGTCTGGGTTGTCTGGAGGATTTGGAAGTTGAAGTGATCTTTTTGTGCGCTTTTCATAGCACTATTATAACGCTGATTGAGAATCAGGCTGTAGTAAAGTCAGTATTGAACAAGATGGATTTGACAAGTCTCCCAAAGCTTTCACTCAAAAGAAGGGCAACAGGACAGTATCACCCAAGCCATGTTGAATTGCAAGGCCCCTAAAGACGCATTTTGCTTATCTTCAAATGCTTCATGATTAAGTTCCAAGGAGCATAACTAATAATAGACAAGGAACAAGAATTAACATATCTCATATGAAGTGATAACAAAGAATGCTTTAAAAACTTATTAAATTATGGGAAGATAGATTTTTTTTCTTTAAATCAGGCCTTATTTCAGTCAGCAAGATTTATTAGGTACAGCCCGTTTTCTAAATACTCTTGCAGATGTTGGGGAAATAGGCATAACTAAATATAAATTATTGCTTGGAAGATCTCATAGTATCCCCATATGCAGTGAAAGAGAGTGCATAGCTAATTATAAATTGTATTACATATTATATTTATGTATTATATTAAATTGTATTCCTATGTTTACTTCAGTATGTACTGCAGTAATATACAATAACATAGGACAAAACGCAGCAAATAACTGATTATTTTAACTGGAAGTAGGGAGAATTCAGGAAAAGAAAGAGATTCAGGGTTAAGAACCCAGATATGCTTAAATATGAAGGCATTAGAGAGAATAGGATGTACAAAAAAAAAAGAGTTGGATTGATCAAGATTTTCTTAATTAATGATGTCTGAAAAAAGGTTTAAAAGAAAAAGTAAAGCCATTAAGAAGGAGTTAGAGTAAGAGATGTACGGGGAATTCTAGTGGATATAAATAAAAGAAGTACCAAATGGGTTAAAATATGGACAACACATGTTAGGGATATTGCTAGATATCATAATTGAGTGTAGAGTGAAGGCACTGATTTCTGGCCGCTATCACCTGGCAATGTGCAAATTTTCTGTCTTAAAGAACCTTAAGTATGGGTAATAGCCAAGATAGGAGAGTATGACTGCATGCTTGACCTACTCTTTCATCTATCTATCCATCCATCGGTCATCGATGATCTATTGTATGTTGAATGATACAATGTCGAGTACTAGCCTTCTTCTGAATCTTCTTCTGAATCTGCTGTTTCTCCTAAATTTTTAGAGATTGCTGTTTTCTTGGTTCAATTATTAATATATATTTTAATTTTTGAAACATTTCCATTAAAGTAAATTTTCTCTGCTTACTGGATTCAAGTCATCCATAAATAAGGGATTGAATTTTAGAATGAGCCATCTGTACTGATGCTGATGTCACCAAAAGACCGTGGTAGAGTTTGAAATAGGTAGGGACCAGTGTGAAGGGCCATGATGTCTTCCAAAATGTAAGCAATGTGGGTCAAGGTAGAAACAGGTGCCTACAATGAGGATTTCAAAGACTGACTAAATATGTGGAGGTGTGGACAGAGACTGTGCTCTCTATACATTATTGTAGTAGATACAGTGATAGCTCTTTGTATGCCTGAGAAGTTGTGGATATTGCTTCAAACCCATGAATTTGAGAAATATAAGGAGCATATATTTTTTTCGATTTTTAAATATTCATTTATTTATTTATTTAATCTATTTATTTATTTATCTGTTTGACACAGCATCTCTCTGTGCAGCTCAGACTCATAGTGATCCTCCTGACTCAGCCTCCGTAGTGCAACACAATGTGACTGTAGTTATGAGACCAGCATGACAGGTGGCAGTAAGAATAGAGTCCAGGTCCTTGTGCTTGTCAGGAAGGCACTTAGACCCCTTAGATATCTCCCCATCTCAAAGATCATATTACTTTAAAAAATGTAGTGAAAGCAAATCATTATAGAAGCCCTGTTTTAGCTAGTTGAGGAAGTCCAAGAAACATAGATGGAGACTCTAAAAATTCCTGAACCCAGGTTTAGAGAAAGGGCCAAAAATATTTGCATTAAAGTAAACAGGTATAAAAGCCTCAAAATTTCTGGAAATAGTTGACTATACGCAGAAACATTTCAATTAGTGACGAAGCATAGAGTTGTAAAGCATCACCACTCTAAGCATACAAATCCTAAAAAAGTTGACAAAGTTGACATCAAGATTCACTGTTCTTTTTTTTCTTTTTAAAGCAGGTAGATTTTATTGCTCCCAATGCCTCAAGTGATAGCTGGAGTTGAACAGACTTCAGTTCTGTGGACGAGAAGATGAGAAAGTGAGCAGGTTGCCAATCAGACATTTCCACCCCTGGCATTCAAAAATCACTGCCTGCAGTAACAGTTTCTCGAGGATAAGAAGACAAGTTTCTTTGGGAAGACACAGCAGGACTCCACGGAGATAGAACCAGAACTGTGTTCTTCCGGTTATCAGTAAAACTGACAGGGCATATCAAAGTTGAAATATTTGCAGGAAACGAAAACAACAACAACAAACAAGCAAATAAACAAAACTCAAGAGACTGGGGCATTTTATAAAAGCCATCCCTGGCTTAAGACAAACATTCACAAGCCACTTCTTTTGAGAAAAGCATTGGAATTATAACCATGAAAAGGAGCAAGGGAAAGGGAGAGGGATTGTAAGCAGACATGAAAAATGAGAAGGGCGTGGATTTGTTTGTCCGCACTGCGGTCTCTGAAGAAACAGGATAAAGCTGTAGAAAGAAGAGCAGCTAGTGGGCTTGCCGTCAAGGCGGTCACCTCAAGAGGCCTAACGTGAGCACCCTGAGCGATCGTAATCACACTCAATAAGAAAAGTACCTTGAAAGGCGTACCGTATTTTCCAAAAATATGTTAGCACATAAAGAAAAGGTCTAAGCTGTTCCGCTACGCTGTATATACCAATGGGGTTTCTATAATGAGACGGTTCCCTGAAAATGATTAAAATTCCATAGTCCGATAACACTGAGAAAGATTATAGTCTGCCCCACACTGAGGGAGCATAAAGATAGCTCTGTTGTTTATAGACTTCGGCGCTGCTCAAGCAGTACTATATTTGGGCTTCACAGCCTGGTGAGTTCTGCCTTTCTTTCACTCAACAAATGTTTATTGAACTCTTTATACGCACAAGCTGTACGTAGACCACGGCCTTTCAGGAAACGTTATCATGTTCTTAAAGAGCAAATAGCATTTTTTTATTTCTTTTGGAGAGTAATAAAGTTGTGTATTTTTTCTTCTCTCCTTCCTTCCTTCCTTCCTTCCTTCCTTCCTTCCTTCCTTCCTTCCTTCCTTCCTTCTTTCCTTCTTTCCTTCCTTCTTTCTTTCCTTCTTTCTTTCTTTCTTTCCTTCTTTCTTTCTTTTTTTGTACCAGGGTTGAACACAGGTCCCTGTGCTTGCCAGACAGATGCTAAAGTTACTCAGCTATCTCCCTGGCACACTTTCTACTGATTTTGCCTATGACAATATGCATTATTATAATCAGTTGTGTCTCTAGGATGCATTTTAAGTATTTTTTATATTGAGCTAACATCCAGTATTCTGAATTTTTTTTTTTTTTTTTGCCACTGCACATCCCAGTGACAGAGACAGATTTTAATTGTTTTAACTTTGTTATGCCGGCCCACAGATACTCTCCTGCCTGGCAGGGGGCAATCATCAGAAAATAAGAATTTGTGGCTGATGATCTCAAGGATTCCTCGTTATGATCGCAGATGTTTACTTTAAAGATGGACTAGAAGTGAGAAAGAAAGATGATTCCATATTTTAGGATATTTAAAATATCGAAATAAATCACAAATCATGTGAGAACGAACTAATCCCCTGTCAAGATTTATATGGGCAGCCAGGCGTGGTGGCTCACGCCTGTAATCCCAGCACTCGGGAGGCTGAGACAAGAGGATCGGTGCGAGTTCGAGACCAGGCTGGGCTACAAAAGTGAGCTCAAGGCCAGCCTGAACTGCATAGCGAGACCCTGTCTCAAAAAGACCGAAAAAAAAAAAAAAGATTCATATGGGCATAACTTTCCCAAATATATGCTAGATGACACTACTAAGAACCTCATACTAATTCATTCAAGATTTTCTGGCAATATATATATTTTACAATTGTGGAATTACATCTCTCTGTCACGAGACTTCTCAAAATCTTTAATTCAAGCATTTATTACTTATACTAGGGAAGGAGGAGATGCTTAAGGAATGAGGAGAAATAGGCAGTTATTTCATCTATAAACTAACGGAGTACATTATGACATACATTTTGAAAAGTTCTATTTCTGTCAAAAGTTATGATTGATAATGCCATTCTTATTTCAAGTAAATACTTTATACAGAAAAAAATTATGATAATTCAGTTGACTTGAGAATTTTGATTGTTTCTCAGTTCAAAGAGACAACATAAGTAGACATTTACACCCAAAGAGAGGGATAACCCGCTTGGGCCCCACCCCGGTTCTCTTGGACAGGAGCTTTCCTTTCCCCTAATAAGCCTATTCAGCTCAAAAAAATAGATATTTATAACCCAGAAAATCACATCGTATGTGAGCTTATTACTCCATGATGTAAATATAAACTTACAAAAATATGATTGCCTAAAATGTAGTGTAAATTTTTGGGCAACAGAGGACAGTGGGTAACATCCGTTGTGGTGCTCACCCCCCGACCATGATAGGCTCACCCTGTAACCTTGGGTAGCATCACAAACTATTTGTACCTCACCTTTTTTACCTGAGAGATAGAAATGTTAATGGTAAGCAATTTTACAAAATGTATTAATAAATCTGAAACACAGTTAGAATCGTAGGGACTGACATGTCCCATTAGTGGCTCACTCTGCTATATTTGTCACTCACCGATGTACAATCATTCCAACTCCAGCTACCCACTTGGCCTGGAGCACTAGCAGTAAATCTGCTTGCTTTGAAGAAGCATTTAGAAGGTGGGCTTCCAAAATTGCATGGTCATTGTTAGAGATTTACTTGACAAAAAAGTATTTTATTAAGCTTTATAAATCTAGAAGGTTAGCAGTACAGACACAAACATATTGTGTTCGTAGAAGTTTTGTGTTGCATTTGTTTCTTACCAATATTAGGCACTCCTAATAAACTAAAACTGAAGACTTTGACTTGGAGCCAAAATCACTCATCATAAAGTACAGTTATACTCTCCAAATAAATTAAGTTGCAGAAAATTGTATTATTATTTCTTAATATAACTGTATGAATCACATTAGACTATCTCTTAGGTGTTTATGGCCATTTTCCAGGCCAACATCAGTAACACTACATAATACTGAAAAATATTTTTTGTCAACTTACTTTGTAGAGCCGAAGACCATGTTCTGTAGTAATACTGATTCACAGCTAGGTTGGGTAATGTATCCAAGGCTGCCTAAGCTATGAAGCTTAAACTTGTCTGCGGTGCCCTGTGATTTCCAAGCAAGTACATTGTAGTGCTTTCTATGACATAATAGTAAGGACACAGCCAAAGTGCATATTAGATACACAACACTTTGGTACAATAACCAGAGTCACTAGGAGGAGAAGAGGCAAATATCCCTTTCTTGGAACTATAGAATAAAATTTTAATATTTTACAATCAAGAGATTCTTTCTGGTACTCTTTCTAATTTATCACCTTTCAGCACAGGACATAGAGACTTAAATCATCTAAATTACAGATGAGATTCAAAACAATGTACTGCTTGAAAAATGTGGAGGCTAATTGCCTACATCTCCAGGTGCTACCTTGGAAAATCTAGGAGCTGGTGTTGCCTGGGAAAAGTCTCATGCAGCTGTCTTTGCTTAGGGAATAGAGCCCTCAATTTGCAAACCTTCCAAAAAGCATTCAAGCCCCACCCAACTTGTGAATAATTAGTCGATTTGGATTTTGGTGACTGGGGCCAAGTAGATAGCTATGGAGAAGAAAAGAAGGCCAGAGAACATGAATGTACCAGGAAAAGATATGCATTCTATGTATCTCAAATATATGGCATCATAAGGCTCCAGCTGTATTTATCTTTACTGCAATTAAAAATGGGCTGGGCAGATAGCTTAGCAATCTAAATGTCTCCTTGTCAAACGTAAAGACCCGGGTTTAATCACAAGTACAACATACTATTCTGCCTGCCTAGACAGAGCATGGTATACACACTTGTAATCCCAGCACTAGGGAAGCTGAGACAGGAGGATCACTACTAGTCCAAGTCACATAACAAAACCCTGTAACAAACAAATAAATAAAAGATTTTAAAAATGTAAGTGATCCAAAAATTTACATTATATTGACATGATTTTTGAGTGCTGAAAATGCCTTAACATAATGTGGGATAGCCAAAAAGGTACATTTTTATGCAAACATAGAGTGATAGAATGTTTATGGTAACATAAAAATCAGGGATTGTTCTATTCTCATTTAATATTTCTTCCAAACTAGTAATTAGTTTTCATACAAGAATCATATATTATTTTATTAACATATATTGTGCCTCACTTGAGATTCTTTTGTTTATATTTCAACTTAATGATAAATATCCACCTTACACAATTCCTCACACACAATTAGAATTTTTATAACTGCTAAGGCAAATTATTCATTTGATATTGCTAAGGCTAGTCTAATTTCCCAACACTAGGCAGGAATAGCAAACTACAGGTGCAAGCTAAGCATATGCTCACAAGGCTAACAACTAATATTCTCAAACTGGGCATGATGGAATGTGCCTGTAATCCCATCACTCAGGAGACTGAGGCAGGAAGGATTATTGTGAGTTCAAGACTGGCCTGGGCTACAAACTGAGCTCAAGGCCAGCTTACATTCACAATGAGAACCTGTCTCCAAAAAAAAATAATGAGTATTTTCTAATCACTAATATATTACATAAATGTAATATATATATATATATATATATATATATATATATATGATGTATCATATAGCACAACTGATATTCTATGGTGACTACTGAACATAAAAAAAATATATATGTGATTAAAATATATCATATAGTATGTAATACATAACAGTATATCATATGTCACTGAAGAAAGACAATGTTCATGGAAAAGTAATCATATATAATACATTGAGTATCTATGGGAAAGCTAAATAAGATATGTAAATTGAATTGCAAAATATCATCTTCCCTTAATAAACAACTCTTGCTTTAACATTTCCAAAATTCTCTTTTAACTAGATCAACAAGTTAAATGACTGTTCAGTCTTCAAGTAAGTACCTATTTCCTTACAGAATAATATTTTAATTAATTTTAGTTTATTTGACAGAAATATTCTATACAAATATAATAATATTACACAGCACAAACAGCAGTATACGTGTCTATAACAGTAAAGTCATATAATATACCTATTGGCCATTTATTGGTTCTAACAGTAAATATTACATTCATCAATAAAATAGAACATTGTAAAGACACCAAAACAAAGATAATTGCAGAACTAACATGAAATTATTAAAAATATTATCTGAGCAGAAAGAGTAGCATGCATACAACTCACATGAATATTCATAATGTGCATATCCTGTAGCAACAAACATATGCTTAGAAGAAGATATGCAAATTATAATTTCATATTTGGTCAAAGAAATATTAATTTGTGATTATTTCTGTATGTGGTTCTTCAGAAACTTTTCATTTCTATGCCTTCCGCAATTGATATTTTTAAGAAAAATTATATTTTCCCAAAGATTATAAAGACAAAATAAACACTACAATTTAATTGCTTAGTTGCTATTTTATTTTCAGCATATTTATAAAGACAATTTTGAGGTTTATGTGTATAATATAACCCCTTTTATTTGTCATTTGTTAATGATCTTGTGATACATACTGACTGACTTTTTTCTCTTAAGGCATAATCTTCACTTTAACAATGAAAAAAGTTCTGCTATGTAAACATGCAGTTAAATACATGCATTTATTTTTGTGAATATAGCTACATATGTGTATGCTTTTATACAAACAGTAGGATTTGTGTCTGAAACAGAGAAACACATTTATATCCTGACATTTAGTTGGTTTATTTTCTCTGTTGGACTACAGATATATACTTAACATATTAAAACAACAAAAATTTAATCTACACCTACCAGTAGTGTTTTGGGCATTCCTCAAACTCTTCAATAACATAATGATTTGTCTGTTGATTACTCTTCTGATTTCAAATAGCGGTGCAAAAATATTACTCATTACAATTGCACTTTGAGTTTTTTTTTTTTTTTTTTCCCTGCTGGTGCATTTCGCAAAGCTCCAATAATAAGCAATTCCAGAGGCAAGTTCTTTACTTGGAGGGTGAAAACACAATACTCAATGTTGGAGCATCACTCTGGTCTGCAAAGGACCATATCCAGGCTTGAGGCTTTCAGCAACCCAAATAAATTAATTAGTGGAACCAGCAATTAATTTGCAGCTCATTTATCAGAAAAGCTTAATGACTCTGACATAAGCCCATATCTCATTTCACAGGCCGCAGTAGCACCCCTGCTCCCTGCAGCTGTTCTTTGCTGTTCTGCAGTCCCAGCGAGCCTAGGCAACACTTTCAGAAGGCTCGCCAGGGATGGTGTCCCCAGGTCCTCCTCACCTCTGGGGCAGGGTCCTGGCAGCGAGCGTGTCCAGCTGATCTGGGGATGATGCCAGACACGTCCTCCTCTGCCCAGTCCGTTTGGCCTGTTTACATGGTAGGAGCAGATGGTTCCCTATTTTCAGATGATTTGGTAATCTAAAATAGAATCCCTGCCATTCCATTTTTCATGTGGAAAGAAGGTAGCTTCCAGAATAACACAAAAGTCTGAGAAAAGCATGTACACTGCACTGAAAAATGGCAAAGCATCAATCCTTATGGACTTCATATTTTACCAAAAGTAGGTAGTTTTTGCATATCTATTCATTTAATTTGCACTTAATATTTTATTGAATTTTGTTCATTTCATCATATATATGGATGAAAGAACATAAAATTATTACACCAACTTTGTAAATGTTTATATTTAGATAGTTCACTTTTAGGGGACCTTTATTTTAATGAGAGAAAAAGTGATGTTCCTAAGCTATTTTTTAAAACTCAAGTTAGGTAGAGAGTGGGCATGGTGGCGTGCACCTGTAATCCCAGCTCTTGGGAGGCAGCACACAGGAGGATCACCATGACTCTGCTCTGTATAGTGAGACACTATAGACCCTATGCTAAAAATACAAAAAAAAAAAAAACCCAAACTAAAGTTAGTTAAATATAGTTCTTTTTCATTTGCAGACACCATTTGTTTCTCACTCCCACCAGCTTCAGTATCAGTTTAACTTTCATATATAAAATCATAATTTTCAATATTCAAACTTAAAGTCAGCATTCATTTTCATTATCTGCTTTCACCTCAAAATTTTTGTAAATTTTAAAGTCATGTAAAAAATAAAATAAGTTATGAGTGGAGATTATCAAAATTAAAATAACGTTCTTTATACGTTGCCTAAAAGTGAAAAATATATTTTGTGTATCAAGAAATGTGTGTTTTTGTACTTGTGATTTTATCTGCTCTAAGAGAAAGAAAACAATTTTCACTATTACAAATAAGAAAAACTAGAGATAAAATGAAGAGAACATGGAACCAACATTGACCTTCAGATAAGCAAAGAGGAATGACATTATTTATGTTTATCTAAGAAGAATAATGTGTGTGTGTGTGTGTGTGTGTGTTTGTGTGTGTGTGTGTGTGTGTGTTTAAAACACAGATAAAAATGAAAGAAGGAAATCTTACTCCTGGTCAACTGAAATATATTCTCAGGAAGCTAGTACCTCAAATAAGAAAGAAACACCCATTTTAGCCAATAAAATGGTGAAGCAAATGTCAAAAATTAAAAAAAAGGAATAAAGACAAATAGGAAATCTTATGGAGGGTAGTACATGGAAGTTATGACTAACTGTATACACCCTAAGCAAATTTGCAAAGTATGTTCTTTTTTTTTTTTTTTTTTCTTTTTTTCTAAAAACAAATCATGAATTGCATTGCTTCTCAATTTTGGGTATCCAACAGTCAGCACATCCTAATCAATTTTGATCCATGAGATAAAACTTGCATATCTTTCCATCTAGGATAAATTCTTACTTTTCAAGTATCTAAGTGGATACAAGGATATAAATATGTAAGCTATTGCATGAGCACATTGTATGTAAAATAGCTATTGTTTAGTTTGCAAAAGTTCTGTTCCAAAATACCCAGCCTAAATTATGAGACACTCAAAAGTATAATTGCAAGAGAAGAGGGAGGGACTACTGCAATAAAGGGAGGGAAGAGTTTCAGTGAACACAGTGCTCTACAAGATAATGCACAAAACTGAATGTCTAGTGAAAAAAAAAAAGTTTTAACTATTATAGACAAGGCAAACAAGGTTAGAAAGAGCTCAGGACCAGTGGTAGAGTACAGTGGCTATTTAACAGGACAACAGAAGAGAAATTGATTTATTATGAATTCAGCCCCATTCCCAGTTCCCAGGAAGAGCCTTAAGAGTTTGTAAGCTGCCTCTGGGTGAGGGTTAATCTAACCTCCAAAGTTTCTGGGATTAGCTTAGCTGAAGTGAGGGTAATTCAAGGCAATTGATACTATACTTTGTTCAAACTGTTCAGTTAATACATATATAAAACAAAAAATGGGAATTTTCAGGACCTATATGCAATCTTGCCTCCAAAATAGGATGGCCTAGGTTAATAAGGCCATCCAAGAATCATATGTAAATCATATAAGAAAGGATAGATCTTGCAACCATCTTTTCTGGGAACACAGGACGGGGTGTTAATTGTTGCTATTTCGCTTGAACATCTTAAATAAAATCTCACATTTTCAGAATCATATTGTTAGAAATTTTGTCAGTTATGTTCAGTGTTCTATTCCTAGTATCTACAATACTTTCCAGTTTATATTGGTGTTCAATGTAAGTTTAGTAGTGAATAAATGCATAATGGATAAACATCCATTATATCCAATAAATTTCATCATAAAGGAGGTACGTGATTGGAGAGCAAAGGATTGCCTTCAGAGCTTGAAAAGTAAGGATAAATGTTCTTAAGGAATATCCTTTTTCTAGTTTTCCTAATGGAGAAAGAAACAATCTTCTTTTGGAAAACATTTAGTAATTATATGCCAATCTGTCAATGATAAGACACACATTTCAAATTGGTTACCATGATTGTCTCCTTTTATAAATGTGTGGGGTATTTAATATGTCTTAAATAATATTGCTTTATCTCCCAGAACTGTATTTTGTTATTAGCTGTCATAGAGACAAGTGTCAATGTGATAGTTAATTTACAGTATTTTGTACACTTCAGAGTATTATCACAAACATTATCACAACTGATATCCAAAAGCATCCTATAAGATCACTATGAAAGTTTTTATAAAAAAATTGTCAAGCAAATATCAGAAATACAACCAATGAGAACTAATATGTGCAAATTCTTGTAGGCATTAAAGGGAAAAAATTTAGTATCTTAACGTAAATGTTGGCTAAGCAAAAAAAATCTAAGAAGAAAATTGACAAGATTCTCTACTAAACTCACTAAAACGAGGGATATTTCTCATCAGCCCTGGTCTAGCACAAAGGATTCTATAACAGTTGCTCAGAAAATATCTGTTGTCTCTGACTAATGATCAGGGATATAATGAAGTAGATTCCTTATATACACTACAGTAAGACTGTTTTACTTTATTTTTTCCTTCATTTTTATTTTCTTTCCATAGGGAATACTTTATATGGTTTCCAGTGAAAAGGTGAATATATTAAAATTCGGAACAAAATGCAACATACTTTTGACCCTATACTACGCTGACACTACAAATCTCTGCATTCATGTTGCCAAAAAATGCTATTTTATCAATTCTTAAATTGCTTGGTCTTTGTTTTTAGACTTGATACATAAGACTCAAGGACCTTAATTAGCATCAGGGTATAAACATCATCAATGATCATCTAAGGTTTTCAGAAGTAAAGTTTCCTTTTAGGGTTTGATTAGTGAACACTGAGAAATCTAGGAATTTCCTTTGAAACCTTGATCTTTGACCTACCTCTAAGAAAAGCAGTTTTGCTAAACAGATTCCATGAACCACAGCCAAGTCAAACTTACAAGTTTCATTTTTTAGAAAAAGCCAGAAAGCTAGAGAAATATATTTCTCTAAGCCTGTAGTACGCTACTAATGAGAAGAGTAGAAGCTGGCTTTCATTCTTTTTTTTTTTTTTTTTAAGAATTTTTTATTTTTTATTTTTTTCTTGTTTCAGAACCATTATTTGTTTATTCACTCATTTTCATGGCCGGCTCAGCCGGCCCCAAGGGCAGGGCTGGCGCAGCATGTGGTGCTGGGGATCGAACCGCGGTCCGTGAAGCCGCCCAAGCTTTCCCAAGCAGGCACTTTAGACCACTGAGCCATCTCGCCGGAAATTCGAATCATTGGTCCAATATAAAGAAAGACCTATGTCATAATAAAATATGTAAATTTGTGTCTGACAAGTTCAGTCAGGTCCCCTCAGGGTTTACCCTAGAATGAGGTAATGTGATTTGCAATGCTTTTGTCAGTGTCAGCCAACTGGATGAGTCATGGCCAATGAGGTACCATTTTCCCCTCTGTGGAAGCTGGAGACAATGTTTTCTCTGTAGGTGACTCTCCTTAGGCACACTGCACATCATCCATCACTTTTCTCTGTGTACCCATAATCTCCTTAAATAGGAAACTTGTGACTCCACTGAGTTATAGGATATTACAATAGGGGTTCTATTATGTCCTGAGTCCTCACTGACCCTAAAATGACAGGGGCAAAATATTGGCTATACTTGTATCCCTTCTTTTTTTCCTAATTATTTGGACTTCCAATTTAAGTTATTAACCCTCCAAAAGAAAAGCTTAATGATACTCTTTCCTATAACTTAAGCAATTGAGCTTAACATCACTATCTTTTTTTTTTTTTTTTTTTGTCTTTTTGAGGCAGGGTCTCACTATGCAGTTGAGGCTGGCCTTGAGCTTACTTTTGTAGCCCAGGCTAGTCTCGAACTCGCACCAATCCTCCTGCCTCAGCCTCCGGAGTTCTGGGATTACAGGCATGAGCCACCATGCCCAGCAACATCACTATCTTTCTGAATATCAAATGCCTTAGATTTAACATAAAACAGTTATTTTCCATGAATTGTTGATATTTTAAACTTTAAAACCCCTGTTGAATGTAAAAAAAATGAACAAATACACATGGTTACACAGATATTTTTGAACTTAACCATTTAGAAAATTGTAGCATTACACTTCTTTAGCCTTTATTCCTTCTCATATCCTTTCTTCCTTCCTTTCTTTCTTTCTTTCTTTCTTTCTCTCTATCTCTTTCTTTCTTTCCTTTCTTTCTTTCTCCTTGAACAGAAGCTACTTTCTCTTTGTCTAATGAAAAGAAAGATCTGTACTATTGATATGCAGACAAGAAATCATGTGTGCATGAACAACTCTGATGAAGACAACATTATGTAATGTATTAAGTATTGTAAAAATATAACAGTAAATTTAAAAAAATCATTGGCCTATTTCCTTTAGAAAGAAGCATAACAGGTAGAATTACTTTAGATGGTTCCAATAAAGGAGTAGAAAAAAACTGAAATAATTTTCTTTACATTTGGAGGTTGGGCAGAAGAATCTTCACTAATGTGTAAAGGAAGATGGAGAAATAAATTTTATATCTGAAAACCATCAGAGCAGCAGGTGTCTTGAGTTGCAGTTCAGCGTGCAAGTCATGACAATTCAAGGGAGAAGTGACAGGATGATGGTAGAATTTGTTTTGTCATGAAGAGCAATGTATGGGAAGAATAAAAAGGGTATCACTTGCAATTGAAAAATTGGTTAAAAACTAAACAGAAAGAAGAGGAAACCAGGGAATGGAATGCCAAGAAGCCTTATTCTATCTTTTTGTTATATCCATCTTTAATAGGCTACAATTTTGCTACAATTTTGTCAATGATTAAGTTCAAAAATATCTGTAAACATGTGTATGTGTGTTGCTTCCCCTCAGACCAAGTGACAGGCCTGACATCGTCACAGATAGATTCTGATATTCATATTCCAGAGAAAGAGTTTTTCCTTTGTACAATTAGAAAGAAAGAAATAACCTGTGGAACAGTTTTGTGACTATTCATGTATCAATTCATTGGGAGAGGAAAGCAAGTTATGTACTAGAATTTTCACTGGACTCACAATGAAAATCTATACAAGCAGAATTATGGAACAGTTGATGTAATGTACATATAAACTACTGGTTTGTGTATGTGTGTGTGTGTGTGTGTGTGTGTTTGTGTGTGTTTGATTTGCTTAAAAGACCCACTGATACATTGTCAGCTCAGCGTGACAATGTTAAAGAATATGACTTTGTGCATCATTAAGGAAATGAAAATTTTGAAGAAAATAAAAAATGAATCCACTAAAAGTAAGATTATACAGATACAAACAATATTTTTTAAGTTAAGGGGACTTTTATGTTCCTGCAAGGTCTGTCTTAATGTGGACGTCATTCACTACTGAAGGTAGATGTTGTGAACCGTTGTTCACCTTTGGTTCCAGCAACTGAACTCTATATCTATGTTAGTCCCTATTGTCATGTCAATACCTTGGCAAGATACAGACCAGTTCCATTACCAAAGCAATACATCTTAGACATTATCCAGCATTTTCCCCCTTTACTCTAAGAAATATGAATTTGACTCACTGAAAGACTCCACACTGAATCTCAAGCCATGGAAGTCACATAAGAGGAGCAGCTAGCAATCTCAGCAAAAACACCCTAGTTCTAGTATATCAGGGGAGACTTGGCAAGTATACCCTCAATACTGGGCTGGAACAGGCACTTATTGGCCAGTTGCTCCTCAAATGTCTTCATTCTTGTTTGTACTGTAAGGGTTATTTTCTAGTCTCACACATTTCTGGGCACTACTCAACATATATTTAATAAATCCTTTAAGCTTAAACTAGAATTCATTTTTAATATTTGTGACCTAGAGTTCTACATGTTATTTCAGAGTTCACAAATAAGTTTTAAGAAGTACAGATGTCTAAAAATAAGTGCATATAGAGACATAATCTGTAAGAATTTACTTTTTTTCAGTGACAAATGAGGGTGTGATTTCCATGGAGCTTGTTCAGAAAAACAGTTCTGCATGAAGTGTAGGGTTCATGAGGAGTTTTTATAAATGTTACCAATAATTCTTTAGAATACTTATTGGTCAACATTTCCAGTTTTTAAATATTTTAATTAAGTTAATTTTTAAGGGACATCTTTTAAATCAGTAATTACACCAAGAATTCGAATTATAGACATAATTTAATTCCCTCTTTTTATTGTTGATGAATAACATACATTTTATTTACAAGGTTGAAGACAAACAAATAGAAACATCAAAAAGATATTGAGGGGGCCCGGCGGGATGGCTCAGTGGTCTAAAGCACCTGCTGGGGAAAGCTTGGGCAGCTTCAGGGACCATGGTTTGATCCCCAGCACCACATGCTGCACCAGCCCTGCTCTCAGGGCGAGCTGAGCCAGCCATAAAAATGAGTGAATAAACAAACAAAGGCTCTGAAACAATAAAAAAATAAAAAAAATAAAATTTAAAAAATTCTTTAAAAAAGGAAAGAAGATATCGAGGAAATTATGACTGAAAAAATATATTTATAATGGCCAGCTAAGCCTACCCTGAGGGTGGGGCTGCATAGCATGTGGTGCTGGGGATTGAACTGCAGTCCCTATGATTGCCTAAGCTTGCCTAAGCAGGTGGTTTGCACTGCAGAGCCATCTCACTGGCCCAAGACTGCAAAATGGAAATAAGTCACATTCATTATTTTGTCTGGAATAGAATCAGATTAACAGATCTTAAAATTTTTTCCCAAGACTTCTATGAGTATTTTAATTGATAAAAGTTCTTGTAAGCTTGATTTTGGTCTGATCACAAAGTGTCATCCCAGGACACATTATTCAACTTCAGATTATAATTTTCTAAATAACACTTATAAAGGTCCTCTACTTAATATTTCTGTTTATTTAAAATTTTCCACATTTTATTTTACTCATATACTGCATGTAATTCAAATTTATAATTAAATCCAAAGCTTGTATGAAATACCAGAAAAGAATCTACATGAAACTACTGATCAAAAATGAAATTACATTGAAAATATGTGAAGAATTAGTATGTATTTTTTTAAACATCAGTCCACTTCCTATATTCAATATTATATTTTGATAAGTGATTTCAATAGTGTTGAAAACTTCTTCTTCATAGCTAAGAACAAACAAGACGTACTTAGTTCATATTAAATGGAATATCTGAATGTATTTGATAAAAATTCATCAAACAAAAAAAGAAATGCGTATCGAAAGTGTTAATGTTTAATTGTTTGATCAATCTGATATCCCTACAACTATTAATCTAAACTGATCTGATGATGAAAATATGTAATATAACCATTGTTAAATTTAAATAATAATAATAAAAAATAAATAATTTGAGAAAAAATAAAAGAATAATAGAATAGATGGTATACCTCAAGGAAGACAGAGATTTTTATAAGGGCTTCTTTTAAAATTTAAGAAGAAAAATGATTAATTATATAATTGATGCTTGTAGTAACATAGTGATAAGATCAAAGGACAACTGTTGTCCCTAAAAGCTGTGAGTTGTGGAAAGAGCCTAGGGAGGGCTTCCTTCTGTTGCTTGAGAGTCCTGGAAAGCTGGAACTCAGGGTTGCAGAGAGCAGCTCGTGCTGCAGGTGCCCTGTTCTTGAACTATATGGACAGAGCCCAAAAAGGGCTGACTTCTGTTGCCTGGGAGTCCCAGAAAGCTGGCCCTCAAGGTTGCAGATAGTGGCTCATCTTGTGGGTGCCCTGTTTGTCATTCCCCTCCAACATGACATAAATGGTTGCCTCCTCCCCTACCTGAAGTATCAGCAGTTAGACATTCCATAGCTGTTTTTTTTTTTTTTTTTTCCGTATAACATTGGGTCTTCTCATTGTTTCTTTCGGCACTGACACATATCATACAAGAGTTGCTATACGCTCTCTAAAGTAAATGTTTGTTTAAAAAGATGGTAATAAAAGAGAATAAAAGACAAGGAAAAATGTCATAGGATTGACCGGATACAATTCTGTATATGGTTAGATATCTAAATTTCTGTGTAAAAATGTGTGTTTTCTAAACACATTCTAAAGGGATTCATTAGAATATCAATGATTGATGGAAAATACTGATTCCAAGAGAAGTACAATATGTTTGATATTCATAAAGACAGTGATGTTATACACAATTACCTATGTTATAGAATGATAGTATCACTGAGCTTCTCTTTTGGAGGGTTAACAGCTTAAGTTTTCAGACCAGAACATTAGAGAAAATGAAGGGCTACAAAGATAGCCAATGTTTTGGTCCTTGCCCCTCTAGGTCAGTGAGGACTCAGGATATAAGAGAACCCATACTGTAACATCCTATATTTCAGTGGTGGTCCAAATTTTCTGTTCAAGGAGATTATGGGGTCACAGAAGAAAGGGATTGGCAATGCATAGTTTGCCTAAGGAATATCACTTAGAGAGAAAACATTTTCTCAGGCTTTCACAGAGAGCAAATTAGTCAAGCAATGTCTCTGACTCATCCATATGGCTGACACTGACAGTTCCACAAAACACTGTACATGGTTTCAGGGTAAATCCTGAAGGGATTTGACTGACCTTGTCAGACACAGAAGTTAAGTGCTTTGCTATATAGGTCTTGCTTTAACTCAATCTTAATCACCCAAAAGAGAAGTACAACCACAAGGAATAAAAAGTAAAGTAAAATTAATATGCTAATCTGTAAAATGCTCAAGTCAACAGCTTCTGAAATTGCCAGTTCTGCTAATAACCCACTACTATTATGAAATGTTGGACTATACATACAACTACTTTCTCTTAGTTCAATGAGAAGAAATAATTGTACTAATAGTATTTAGAAAAGTTATCTTGTCTGCATCTTGTACTCTGAAAAACTGCTTTTAAAAAATATATATTTATTTATGTTTATGGCCAGCTCAGCCTGGGGGTGGGGCTGGCACAGCATATGGTGCTGGGGATTGAACAGCTGTTTCTGCAGTTGTCTAAACTTGCCTAAGCAGTTGCGCTAGACCACTGAGCTATCTTGCCAGTCTGCTGAACAACTACTTTGAAGACAACAATAACAATTGTATTAATTATTGTATCTGTCCTACTAACATGCTTTGAAATGGTCTCATTGTTATTTCTTTCTTATTAAAATTAATAAAATGGAAAAATTATAGAAAATATAGGCTATATAAAGGAAAACAAAAGGAATGATACTTATATTCACATTTTAGTATTTATTCATTCATGTTTTTATATTTGGTCTTGAGCTATGTAGGCCTGGCTGGGTTCAAATTTGTAATCATCCTCCTATCTCACCCTCCCTAGTGCTGAGAGCTTAGGCATGAGCCATCATATCCAGTTGCTGATACTTATTTTGATCTTTACAGTAGCAAAGTAGAGAAATTAATAACCCCAGATATGAAATAAAAGTACAAACTTCAGAGGTTACATTGCTTACATCTAATTGTATGAGAACATGATAAATATAAATTGGCTTCTTGTAAGTGCTTCTCTTACTGTCTGCTAAAGGTTCATGAGCCCTCAGTATGTGTTTGTTGAATGAATCTATGAGATTTGCATATTTTTGAAAATTAACATTGTGCTAGTTGTCACCAGCTGACCTCTGTACTCTTAAATTTAAAAATTCATCTTTCTTATTATAGTGGTCTTAGCTAGTCTTGTCATTGATGAGACGAACTACCCATCATCCGAAGGACAAGAGGTTTATTGCAGTTCACAGTCTATAGAGGTTTCAGTCCATATATAGCTGGCCCCAAGGCAGGATGGTGGGTCACAGGAGAAAGAGTTCATGGCAGGGAGAAGGCGACAAAGCATTGATAGAGCAAAGAAACTCAGGAAGCACTTCCTGCCGCCCTCTTTCTGTCCCTTTCATTCTATCCTGCACTCACACCCAGGGACAGCCTTCCCATCATCCACACCCAGAATTCTGCCAAACAAGTCAGGGCACTGACGTAGTAATCAAACGCCCTTAATTCCAGCATCACACACTCTGGAGCCAGTCATCTCTGAGAAGCCCCACCTATGACTGGATGAGCCTTTTTGGCAACATCTAAATTCAAGCCAGAACAATATTTAAATATGTTTAAGCTTTGTCTGCTTTGCCCAATCTGGATTATTTCTCTGTGTTTACTTTACGCCATAAGTCTTGGGATCTTCATCTGCACCATGTTGGGCACTTGTTGACAATGTGTCTCCTGCAGCATGCATGCTCTTAGATGTCCTTCTTCACCTTTATTTATTTTTCCCATCATGCTGTGTGAGTAGAATGGACATGTATCTTATTTATTCTTCTCTCATTGCTGGGACAAATACCCAACACACAAGCTTAGGGAAGGAAAGATTTATTTAGTTCATAGTTACTGCAGGTTTTATAGTTTAAAGTAGCCTGAATTACATTGCAAGACCTCAAAACACTGGGTCACCATTTCCAGGATGATCCACTTGATACCTCCAAGAGAGGCCACCAAGTCTAGCAGGGTGGCAGAAGAGAGGCGCATGCTGCCAATTTAACAGTTCACAACTCATTGGCCCCACCCATTAAGCCTAGCCTCGCTCCTCTGGCCCTGCCTCTTGAGCCATGGGCTTGACAGCTCCATGATTTACACGAGGCTTTGGGGGACAACTTGATACAAATCATAGCAGTATGGTAGGGCACATATTTTAGTAGGTCTCAGGAATATTCAAGGCAACATATTTCCACCCAAGTGTTTAAATCCTTTTATTCTAACCATAGAGTGAGTTGCTAATTTGCATGTTATTTGTCTGGTACAGGGTCTTGCTATGTAGCTAATACTCATAGTGATCCTCCTGTCTCAGCCTCCCCATAGCTGGAATTAGAGTCTCTGGTTTCATTGGCTGGCTCAGTGCGAGGCCAGGATGACATGCAGTACTAGGTATCAAGCGCAGGTCACTGCACTTGCCAGACAGAACTTAGACCACTGAGCTATCTCCCTGGCCCATAATGGAGAAATTTTGATTTTACTTCAGTGTCCTCTAGATTCTAGTATTGCTTTTCAACAATGTGGCAGCCTTCTACACTTTCATCTCTTATGTGTAACAGACTTTCCCTCTGGACAGCCCTGCTTTATCATTTGCACCCCTCATCCCAGGATTCTGAGGCTTACAATGGTTTCTGCGCCTGTGTCCTCTGTCTAGAGTCACACACCATCAGGGAGTTCTTTTCCTCTAGAAACTCACGCCAGTTTTCTCTGGAGTACACTTTTATTTATTTATTACCTTAATGAGTTTTCCATGTCTATTATCTTTCTTGATCCATAAACTCCTTTGATTTGGCTGTGTTATTTTCCCCATATTTTACTTTATAATGTTTGTACAATTCCTTTTGCTTTGGTCTATTGTCTAGGCAATTTCTACAATACTAAATTTGAAACTGATTGCATTTTTAATTATCCTCATCATATTTTACACTAGCAATCACCCTTTTTGTCACATAAAATTTGAAAGAAGTATGTTGTTTTTGTGCAGGACAAAAATACACTATTTTGTGTCTTGGATTCTTAAATGTCCATATTTTTTATTTTTTGCACTTTTAGTCTTATTTCATGAAGTCAGTCTCCTTCAAGTTGTTCTTTACTTTACTTTCTTTTTTCTAACGGACCATTTTTCAAATATTACTTCAGTGATCTTTGTGTGTTTGTTCACATTCTGAAATATGACATTAAAATCTGACTGAAATCCTTAAGCCTGTGGAAAAACATTAGTACAATCAGATTCCAATGCATAGAACAATAGTTCCATGCATTTCCCCTCAGCAGTCTTGCTGTAAATATGGTGAAGCATTTTTCCTTTGTTAGTTTCTAGTGAACGCATTGCCAGCCTTTCTATAACCTCTCTAGGAGACAAATACCTTACCAGAGGTCTGAAAACAGTGATGTTCCACTCAGTCTGAATTTCTCAAAAATCCCTTCCATGTGATTAGAATTTACATTCTTTTGTTTAGTGATTCTTTTTACCGTTTCTCAGAATTAAATGATTAACTTCTGCTAGAGTAATAACAGTGTTCTTCAGTTTTTGTGTTTTTTTTTTTTTGAAAATTGATGAGATCTTTAAGTACTTTTGTGTAGATTGCTATATATAAACTGAATTGTCTTCCTCCAAAACTGATATTTTGAAGGGCTAACACCGTGTGGTTGTATTTAGTGACAGGGCCTTGTTTAACAAATACCTAAGACTATGGACATAGTATTGAAGCTATGTAATGGATAAAATATTTTCTCAAGTCCTGCTAGAAAAAAAAAATCTAAATTGCTATACACAATTATAAACATGCAACACATCTCTGGAAAAGTCTCTGGAAAGAGGAAGACAGTTATAGGGGAACTATCTCTTCTTAGGGAAAATAGTATTAATGGTCATCAGAATGTTAGTAGAAATATATAACTAAAACAGCACTGATTTTCAGTATGATCTTGGAAAGAAATGAGAAAAACACTATTAATGAAAATAGTAAAATTGAGGCATAGCATTGCACACCTGCAGTCCTAGTACTCTGTGAATGTGAGGCAGGAGGATCTCAAGTATGGGGCCAATTCGGGGAACACAGTAACTTAAGAAGGTCCCTCATCAAAGTTTAAATGGGTTAGGAAGATAGTTTCATATGAAAATCCTGGGTTTACTGTCCACTATGAGAAAATGCAGAGAGAGAGAGAGAGAGAGACAGACAGACAGAGACAGAGAGAAAGAGAGAGAGGGAGAGAGGGAGAGAGAAAAAGAGAGAGAAACAGAGACAGAGACAAACACAGAGGCAGAGACAGAGAAAGAGAGAGGGAGACAAAGAGAGAGAGAGAAAAAGAGACAGACAGAGAGACAGAGAGAGACAGAGACAGACAGAGAGGGAGAGAAAGAGAGGGAGAGAGGGAGAGAAAAAGAGAGAGAGAAAGAGTTTAAAATCTGGAGGGAAATAGTTTATGGGATATTTTTTATATCTTGGTAAATATCTAGCTTTCATTAAAAGGAAAATTATGTCTCCTCATCAAACCATAGGTTAGTCACACAACATTTTCCTCCAAAATGTTTGATCACTGTTTTGAATATGAATAAGCTGATAATAGTCCCAATCTCTATATTATTTACTGATTAAATATTCCATGTTTAAATTGTTTCTCTTCTTACAGTATTTCGCTACTGATATTGGAGAAAAGCCAAGTTTCATGTTCAACATTGTCTTAGATATTCCTTTAGTTAAATATCTAATGTCATCGATAACAAGACCTACGTTAGATAAAATAGTAGAGCATACAAAAATTTACTTCAAATTAGTTCCCAGTTTATACCTAGGGTCACCTTTGATCCAGTGTTCATTAATATATGCCATATTTTTTCATAGGATCTTATCAGCATAACTGTTACTTTCACATTTTATCAGCGTTTTCATCATGCCAAATTTTGTTTTCTGTAAGAAGGCTGTGCTTTTCTCTGCAGCTTTCGTCTCTGCTGAGCTCTCATCCACATATCTGAATTTTCATAGAACTGTAAGGTTTTCTTAATGTACTACAAATCAGTGCATTTTCTACCTATCACTTCATCTCAAAGCCACATCTATAATTAAAATTAAATTAGATACTGCAATATCAATGCCCTGTTTCTCTTCAGTACTGTTTTGCCTTCAGCAGGTGGAGGTACTGTAACAAAATTAGGCCACTCATAGTGATACTCCTGTCTCAGCCTACACAGTGCTGAGACTACAGGTGTATGCCACCATGTCCAGTTTCGGGCCAGCATAGTATACTCAGGGTCCTACGGTGAGCAGGGCCTGCACATCTGGGGATTGAACTCTGGTCCTTGTGCTTACCAGACAAGCTCTTAGAACACTGAGCTATCTCCCCAACTCAACAAATATTACTTTTGACTAGTGATTCACTTTTTTTCCTTTTTTATTACTTTTAATAAAAAATAACAATGAGACAGTTTCAAAACACGTTAGCAGGACAAGCACAATAATTGATAAAATGCATATTGTTGTCCACATGGTAGTTGTTCAGAGTACAAGATGCACACATGATAACTTTTCTAAGCACTGTTAGCACAAATATTTCTTCTCATTGAACTAAAAGAAAGTAGTTGTGTACATATTCCAATATTCCATAAAGTTATTGGTTATTGGCAGAACTGGCAATGTCGGAACCTGTTGACTTGAGCCTTTTACAGCTCAGTACATTAAACTGCCTTTACTTTTTATGCCTTGTAGTTAAACTTTTCTGCTGGATGGTTAAGTTAAAACAAGACCTATATAACAAAACATGTCATTTTCCTATCTGACAAGGTCAGTCAAATTCCCTCAGGATTTACCTTGAAACCATGTACAGTGTTTTGTAGAACTTTTGTCATTGTCAGCCAACTGGATGAATAGCTTTAAAAAGAAAAGAAACAGGCCAGGTATGGTGGCGAATGCCTATAATCCCAGCACTTGGGAGGCTGAGGCAGGAGGATTGATGTGAGTTCTAGGACAGCCTGGGCTACAAAAGGGAGCTCAAGGTCAGCCTGAACTACACAGCAAGACCCTGTCTGAACAAGATAGTAAATAAGTAAGTAAATAAATGAATAAATAAATAACTCACCATTTTGAGGTTTCATAGAATTCTCTGATTCAAATGTGTTTTCTTTTTATTTTCTCAAATTTTAGGGTTGAACTGTATTTTTTTATTTAGATAGGAGTCCTTTATTTTATATTTTCAAAAATAAAGCAATATTCTTTCCCTGCGTTTTATTTGCCTCTATGGGATTTTGCTATTTAAAGCACTTTTTCTTGTAGGGTGCAGATTTTAAAAAGACAGCAGATAGATTCCCTGCTTCAGTCTGACTTTTCTAATCAGACAGAGGTTTGCTTTTGGTGAGGATGTCTCTAATTTTATGGCAAGTAATCAAAATCTGAACTTACATAATCAGGCAAAGTGCTTTGTTCTGGCGTGCAGATATTGTATCTGCTGCGCTCTGGATCTTTGCTCAAAATTAAAGTCAACTCAAAAGAAAGTTGTTTCAGGGAAAGTAGAACATTTTGTCAAACTTGTTCACTGAGTTTTCAATGTCTACACAGATTTCTGCAATTTAAAGTTTATCTTTACGGTCCTCCTATCAAAAATGGAACTACATTTCTAACATGCAGGTGATCTCTGTGCTGTGTTACTGATCACACATGTCGTAGGTCTCCTACCCCCTCTTTCTCACCAAAAAGACAAGACGATCTTGTCATATTGCTTTCTATGAAGATAGAATCTTACTACTTTCAAACACCTAAGAAAATATTTGTTGTTAAATTTAAAAATGCAGGAATAACTTCATATGTTATTTATTGTTCCATTAATTAACAAAATGCCACCTAAGGGTGTGGGACCCTACTGTGTACTAAAAATTTGATATGATGAAACATTTGTTCATGACTTTTGAAGGGCCTAAAAGATAATTGCATAAAAATTAATGCTAGTATAATAATTTAATCATACAGTCTACGGTAATGTTTACATAAAGTGACAATGTTTTATGTAAAATTAATTGCTTCATGTATGAAATTTTCATGTAGGTATTAAAAGAAGCCTGGATTTTATTATGTTCATAGATTGTTCTGTTTCTAAAGGCAGTGCTTCCTAGGGCATTTTTGGAGGGAGAACAACATAATTATTTGTTTACATGAATGTATAATTTTAACTAGCTCATTCATAACTTTTTTGGTGCTGGTGGGGATTGAATCTAGGACATTTACAGTGAGATACACTCCCAATTCCCACACATGCATTTTTCTTTTTAATTTTAAGACAGACTTCTTTAAATAAGCAGGCTGAGTTTCATCTCAACATCTTCTTGTCTCTACCTCCCAGAATGCTAGGATTACTGATGTGTACCGCCATACTGAGCTTACACAACGCATTTTAATAAAGCCATGTAAGTATGTCTACCTTAATTTACAGATTGCCTCATCATGCACAAACTTCTCTTTATTTCTTGATTTAATTCAGTTATTTGGAATGACATAATTACCAGCTCAGGTAGTTTGTATTGGCTATAAACTTCTACTCAGCAACGCGCAAGAGCTATAGAAGTATTTCTCAGGTCATTGTGGGTCTCTGAGAGTACGGGAAATCAAAGGCATTCATATCCTAAGGCAACCTGAAGGGTTTCAGTTGTACAGAACCTCTTTGCATGCAGATGCAACATACACTTTGTTATTTATGAGAAGCTTGCAGGAAAGAAATGAGGCAGTTAATTTCTTAATACGGTTATTCTGCGTCATTAAATTTCTAATAATCACACTGCTATAAGCCTGAAGGATATATGTATTTTATAACTTATTTATTTATTAATTTAGCAACAATTTACTGTTTCAGTTAGTTGCATGATAGTTTCTTCTTTCCACATGTGCATGACTTCAGTAGGGCCTGACTTTTCCTTTCTTCTTTCACTGCTCCACCCCTTTCCCACTTTCTGGTTATTCTGAATATAATGTGTAAAGAAATGATGGACGTTGTATAAAATCTGAAGAAGAATAATAATTAAGGCATGTTGGATCATGCTTGTGATCTCAGCTATTCCAGATTCAGGCTCTGGCAAAAGGGTGGTGAGTTTTAGACCAGCTTGGCCAACATAGCATATCCTCCTTTCATCTATCTGTCTATCTGTCTGTTTGTCTGTTGCTCGTCCAAGCATCCATCCAGCCATACATCTATCCATCCATCATCTATCTATCTATCTATCTATCTATCTATCTATCTATCTATCTATCTATCTATCTAATGCATTGTCTCTCTATGTAGCTTAGACTTACAATGATCCCCCTGTCTCAGCCTCCCCAGCTCTGAAATTATAGCCATGTTCCACCATGCCAGGTTTTGGTGTCTGGCTTTGCAAGGGGTTGCATGGCACGAAGTGCCCAGGATTGAACCCGGGTCCTTGAACTTGCCAAGCAGACACTTAGACTACAGCGCTATATCCTCAGCCCCAAGTTCCTCTTTAATAGAAATGGGGTGGGAGGAGCTGGGGTTTAGGCAACATAAAGGAATTATTTCTACATAGTTTTATAGATAGGGCTACAATCTCTTGTTCCTCTTCAACTTCATATTTTCTCTACAATCTAATCACTCTTCTTGTAGTAGTTATCTACATACATATACTGGTAATGGTAAGAAACATGTATCTCTGTAGTGACAAAAGGTGTGATGTGTATGGGGGTGTTAATATATTAAGTCATAACATAGAATTTTACAGGGAGTTCTAATGCCCTGCATTATGTGGTTAGCATAGTAATCTTCTAAAGTATCAAATACATCACAAGTAACACAGATTTCCCTGTTTTAGTCCTTCATATTAATCAGAAAGGCACAGTGTGGTGCACCTGAAAGAGGGAGGCGTATAGCCTGTCTCACTTGCTCCCCTCTTGCTTCTGGGACAAAATGCACAACACCCCAAATTAAGAGGGGATAGGTTTATTTAGCTCACTATTAGTGGAAGTTTCAGCCCATACTCAGCTGGCTCCAAGGAAGTGTGGCCCATGGCAGAGGGCAGCTGTTCCTAGCAGTGGCAAAGAGAAGAGAGGAAAAAGAAGGGGAGCAGCTGCGGCTTTTAGCATGCTTCTCCCCCTTCCTTATGTGTAATGTAGATTAGCCACCTCAGGCCTGGGGATGTAGACTCGCATCTACAATCCCAGCACTGAATCAAGAATTAATCGCAAATTCCAGAAGCCAGCCTATGATTGCATGAGGCTTTGGGGAGGATAACACAAGCCATAACATAGCCCTAAGAGAATGTCTTCGCTACTTCTTTAATTTGGAAAGAAAGACATATAGGAAAATACTGCAATATGTATGCCCTAGAGGTTTTTTGTTTGTTTGGGTTTTTTTGTTTGTTTGTTTGTTTTTGCTTAGTGGCTATAGATAATGTTGGATAATAGAGAGAGTGAGGGAGAAAAGAGGAAAAAAAAGACATAGACATTTCAGAAATGTAATTATTAACCTACTGCATAGTCTATTATACCACTTAACTAGAATGCATTTCATATGCCCCTAATGCAAATCAGAGCTTCTATGAATTCTGGAAGAAATTAAAAACAACAAATGATAATAAAATATTTTCTTCTGTATCTGAGAAAAAGGTTTAGCTTTCTTACTGAAGTCCTTATTATTTCAAATTCTAAAAATAAAACACTGCCATTCTAAAAGAAGGAAGCTGATTTGAAGAAATGTCAGGAACATTTGCAATATAATCTTCATTATCTAAGCAGGAATATTTATCTATTTTTCAATCAAAATTTATTTTGAAAAAATTGAGACTCAATCCTACTATACAATGTTTAGCAAATCATTATTTAAAGACTCAGCAAGCTAATTTTTTCAAAAAAAATTGTTCAACTCTTATGCTGCTCCAGCCTCAATAGTATTATTTATAGTAATGGGATTTTGCTTCTTCATTTATCTTCAAAGACTTATTCTGTCCTTATTTTATCCCTGAAGGTTTTACCATGCTGGTTATCGAGTGCAATGGTAAAGCCACAAGGCTTACGAGGAGACATATGTGTTTTATGTTTCAGCTACTTGTTTTTGGGTGTCTTGTATTACAATAACATTAATATCTTTCCCAGTGTTTTTTCGCTTTCTAATCCTGCTTGTTAAAATGTGAACTTCGATCCACGTTCCCAACGCTTCGCATGTGAAAAATCTTTAAAAGTATAACAGGCATTAACAAAAATCATTCAACTATCAGTGCTTTTAACCTAGCAAAATTAATTTTTAAAAGAAAATATTACATTTTTCAACAGAGTCTTAGAATAACCAATATCTGTCATGCTTTTCTTTAACAAAAGCATGTGTTTTTGAAAAAAAGTGTACAGATATCGCAAATATGTGTTATTCTAATAGTGCACACTGCTCCTCAATGTACATTTATACCACTGCATAAATGAAAAACATATGAATTGCTTCATTTTAAAAATTACACTATTATAATAAATTAGTTCATCATAATTATATAACATTACATTAATAAATATGTACCCTGTTGAGAAAATAATATTTTCCTTGCTCCTGAAAATATGGTAATCCAAATTTTATTTCATTTTCATTATAACTGAGTGATATGTATGTGCATATATAGTGCATTTTTAAAATAATTATAACACTTGTGTGCATGACCTGAGAAACTTTTAAAAAATGTTCAGGTTTGCAATTAGAAAATTCAACTTAATTTATTTTAAATTACTACCCACACTGTTTTCTTACAGGTTGTCACTGAGTTCTTTAGTTTGTATTTATTACTCCATTCACAGAAGATGTCCATAAGCTACAGTTATATTACAGATATGAAGCTCGGACTGATTAAAGTAAACATAAAAATGAACTCTACCTTACATCTTCAAAGCTTTTTTTAACCATAATTTAGTAAAAACAAAATATTTTAAATGTCTTTTATGCAATGAGTTAAGAAGAAAATAATCCAATTCTGAGTTAGAAAATGAATGTCTGAATCAGTAACACTAAAAAATACAAAACAAAACAAAATAAAAACTAAAGAGTAAATATACTAGAGAAATGCAAAAGAACAAAAATATTAGTTAACAATAAATCAGATCAAATAGATGTTAGAAAAAAACTGCATAATTAGCACACATTTATTCTGAAATGCTTACAATAGGGAAACCGTGTTTAAGAAGACAATAAAATGTACAGTTAGAACTATACTGTAGTGAATGTCACATGGAGCTATTGAAAAAAAACAGAGTATGAAATGAGGACATTCTAAGGTTTTGCTGGCTTTGATATTTTAAATATAATAGAAAAGCATCACCGAATAATATTTATGATATTCTTGGAGTGACTGATACTTAAACTGTTCATATGTGGGAGGGCAGGAAAAGGCCTGTGCTTTCAAGTACTCAAGCTATCTCAGTCTTAAAAGTTTTACAAAACTCTCTACATGGGTCCGAGGTAAATCCTGAGGGGATTTAACTGACCTTGTCAGATACAAAAGCTACATGTTTCGTCATACAGGTCTTGCTTTAAATTGGCCTTAACCATGTAGCAGAAAAGTCTAACCACAAAGCATAAGTACTAAAGCCAGATCAGTATGCTGAGCTGTAAAAAGCTCCAGTCAATAGCTCCTGACATTGCCAGTTCTTCCAGTAAACCACTACTATTTTGGAATATTGGACTACACATACAACAACTTTCTCTTAGTTCAATGAGAAGCAATATTTATGCCAATAGTGTTTAGACAAGTGATCATGTCTGCATCTGCATCTTGTACTCTGAACTACTATGAAGACAACAGTATGCATTGTATTAATTGTCATGGCTAACTTACTAACATGTTTTGAAACTGCCCCATTGTTTCTTCGCATTAAAAGTAATAAAATTATTTTTTAAAATCTATCTCAGTCTTGAAAAACACCCCCTATGTGGACAATTTTGGATGTTTGTTGCTAGGCAACTTTATGTCTCCTGATACTAATTTTGCAAAGGTATAAATAAATGCCCCTACGGTTTTCTTTTGTGAGGTCTTGTTCCAACCCTGCAAATACACCATCTGAACTAAACTTTCCCTCTGCTATGTCTTCTCTTATACTTGCTGCTGCTTCTGCATCAAGTACAGAGAGATAACAAGGAGTCCCCACAGCAAAATAGATCTGAAAGGAAAGATATTTTTATGCCTCCAGGATGCAAATCAACTTTGGGAAAAATACCAGTTTGATCTTAACCTCATGTTTCAGTAATCTAAACATATTGGGACATACAAATTTAGCTTACCTTATAAGCTCTCTTTGACATGGATGTCTATCTTGTCATTAAATGTGATGCAGTCAATAACATTAATGTGAGTACTTTTGTGTATATCTCTTTACACATTTGATCGAAAGTTTTCTTTCGAGGCAGAACTATAACACTACAGAAAATGTGCATATAAAGTTTGATAAGTTGTATCTCTGCTTCAAGCAGAGCTTCATGAGTGAAGAGCATTCCAGCAGAGATGTCAGTGGAATAAATACCTGCTCAGCCAAGCACAGGGACCAAGGTTTGGTTCCCAGTACTCCAGGCCATACTGGCCCCATCCCTCAGGGTGCTCCGAGACTGTTACCAAGTCTGGGTGTGGTGGCACACGGCTGAAATCCCAGTGCTTGAGAGGCCAAAAACCAGAGGATCACTACAAATTCGAGCTGGGTAATATTTTTTAAATACATAAAAAAGTAAAAATGAAAAGCATCATGCAACCATGGTAATAGGACCCTGTACCAAATACATAAAAAAGTAAGAATAAAACACATCATGTCAGCATGGGAAAGGAATGCCTAGCTAAAACAGTGAGCTTTTATTTTAAAAAAAGTATAAGATGGACTTTATTACTTGTTTTATTTATTTATTTATTTGTTTGTTTGTTTATTTGTTTATTTATTTATTTATGTTTCTGTTATGACAGGGTCTACAGGGTCTGACTATGTAGATCGGACCCATAGTGATCCTCCTGTTTTCAGTCTTCCAAAGTGCTGGAATTACAAGTGTGTATCACCACGCCCAGTCTCAATTGCACCCTGTTAGAGGGGCTGGAACAGCTCACCGGGGATCAAGCCCTGACCTTCACGCTCTGCCTAAGCAGATACTTTAGTCCACTGCGCAGTCAGGTTGGCTGTTTTACTTTAATACTATGTCTTTACAAGTTAAAACACTTACAAGGTGTCTGAGTTTCCTTGTCTGTAAATCGCTGGTTTATATCTCTCTTCAGATTTTTTTCTGTCACTTTTTCATAATACAAATGAATAGCTGCAAGCTTGTAGCCATCTGACCTACAAGTCTACCTGTTAAAGTTATAAAGCAACTCAACCTGTAGACTATGTTTAAGGTTCCACTTTTAGTATTATGAACCACAATCTCTATTTCAAAACCAATTTTTAAAACTTTGAAGAATGCTACAAACCTTAGGAATTTTGCTGCTTTCTATTTCTGGTACCATAGATTGAACCCAGAACTCTTACTCGGAGCTATTTCTCTGTCCCTCTTTTCAGTTTTATTTTGATCCGATGTCTCCCTAGGTCTCTATATTGTCCAAATGTGGCTGGAATTTAGAATCCTTTTCCCCTAGCTCCCAGGGGGAAAGGTTTTAAGTACAGCTCTGCATCGCAATGCCTGCCTTCCTTTAGCTTTCTTTTCGTTTTTCTTCTCTTATTTTCCAGGATAGCATAGATGGTATGTTTTAATTCGGTGAATTTCAGATAATTTCTGCTTACACACTTATCCCTTAGCTGAATCTTTCTTGTTTCTCATATTCAAAAACACTTAAGCTCTTCGCATTGCTTCATATTTTGTAAAATCATAAGTTTTGAATCAAGGAATATTTCAGTTCTCAAGGATTTAGTTATCAGTTCGTTAGAGTTACCAGAAAATTTCAAATTTAATTATGCACATTATCCACAATCATTTAGAATTTTTTTCCCTTTCATCTTCTTTTTCTTTTTCATCTTACTTTTTAATGCACAATGTTCTGGTAGTTATGATGAAGGATCAAGTTGCTAGAATACCCTCACAGGTCAGTTTCAGTAGCTGTAGAAAAGTGGTTACAATGAAAGCCTCTGGAACCTATTCTTCAGTGTCTGGATCTTCCATCACATTCTACTGACCACATTCTAAAATTTCTTTACCTTAAATCGTCAATCCTTTATATATAAACTCCCCCTGTAAGTCAGTTCTAAAGGCCTTTGCACCACATGGGGGTTAGAAGCCACAGGAATAACTCTTCTCGACAATTTTCAGTAGTCACTTTTCCCACTTCTGGGAAACAATGTTCAAAACCATAACCAAAATGAACAGAAATTGGATTTGCTGAGGGCTTTAGGGCATTCAGCCCTTGGTCCACTGGCTCCAAAAGTGACACATTGTGGCCAAAGATGGGATTGAGGAAAGTAGCTTCTGTCGTGATGTCTGGGAAGCAGTGCCAAATAAGAGCAGCAAGGAAGAGGGGTCTGGGGTCAGGGGCCCGCACCCAGGCTCCAGAGGCCAGGGACCAGGGCCAGGGACCAGGGGCCATCTATCATGGTGTGGGTTATGGCCAATGACACATCTAACAGTAAGTTTCATGGATAATGCTGGCTTGCTACCAAACCAAGACCATTAAATTTATATAATAAATCTTAGGCCTTCATGTCTATGAATTTGTCCAATGTATTTCAAGTTTTAAAAATACATTTGAATTATTTTTATGGGTATTATAATTTTCAGTTCATTTGGAAAAAGAAAATTCTTTCAATAACTTTTATAAGTTTTCTTATTTCTACATTTTTTCCTTAGGACATCTATTGACTTTTAGTGTTAAATTGGAAGAATTATTCAGTTCTTATAAATTTTAATTTAATAAGGTAAGAACAGGACATGAATATATCTTTGAGCAAGAATTTGGTTGTTTGTTTGTCATAGGTTCTGATCTATTGTCTTTTCATTTTTATTACTTATAGCATTGTAACCTATACTTGCTTCTTTTTGGAACCAAAAGCTAAAACATATACTAATTTGTGAAATTCTAAATGGATTATTTATATTAAGATTAATTTATATAAAATTATAATTAGATAATGATTCCTGCTAAACATATTTTTGCCTATTTTTTAAAGATCATCCATTGCCTATGGTTGTTATTTATATGCTGTTAATTTTTCACAAGTATTTTAAAATTGTGTACATTAGTTATTTTCATAATATTTATGATTTACATCCTCCATATTTTTAATCAGTTTTCCTCTTACCTGTCTCTGATCTGAAAACACAAGTCTACAAAAGCAAAACAAATAATTTTCAATATGCAGTCTTAATACTTATACTATACCTTATCAGTTACATCCTGAATTCAACTTATTGCATCTTTTATTGTCATCAATGATATTTTTATTGCTTTCTTTTTGTCTTAGAATTATATCTTGACACTACATTCTTTTTTTTGTCTTTTTGAGACAGGGTCTCGATGTGCAGTTCAGGCCAGCCTTGAGCTCACTTTTGTAGCCCAGGCTGGTCTCGAACTCACACCAATCCTCCTGCCTCAGCCTCCCAAGTGCTGGGATGACAGGCGTGCGCCACCACGCCCGGCTCTTGACACTACATTAATGTTTCCTTGATCTATACTTTTTTGTATTCTAGGTATGTCGATATTTATATTGCTACATATTGTATTTTCAATAATTTCAGAAAAATATTTTAATATAAGTACTCTACTTGGGTCTGTATATTTGGCCATGCCAAATCATAATCCTTTTACTAAAAATTTTACACAACTTCATTTTTATCCAGAAGTGTTCCTTATCATAATTGCTTAATTTTTTTTGTTTGTTTGTTTGTTTTGGTTTGTTTGGGGTCTTGAGAATTGAACTCATGATCTCACACTTGCCTGGCAGGCTCTGTGTCACTGAGCTATATCCTTCTTATAGACTTTTGTAATGAGTTATTTGTACACTTATATTTTGGCTTTCTTCTCAGAATACAAGCCACACAGGACGGAATTGTCCTTAGGTTTAGAATAATATGATATATACTAAGAAATACATATTGAAATTTATATAACTTATGTAATAGATATACTTGAAATACCATATTCAGTCAAACCAAAATTTTTAGAACAACCATGCTGTGCTTGCTATAATACTTAACAGGAGTGATTATCTACAGTTGACTAAGGTAAAACAGGCAATCCATTGCACAGAAATCCCAGCTCCATATCTACATCTCTTAAAATTTCCATCAGCTAAGAAATGCCATATGAAAAACAGTGATGCTAAAGAGTAATTTTTTTTTCTTGTATTTTAGGGAAAGGTCTGCAGGGTGGTAAGACTCTCACTACTACATTGGACTCACAGTGATCCAGCTGTTTACAGCCTCCCAAGAGCTGTGATTACAGGCAAGCACCACCACCAGCACCACCACGCCCAGTCTCAATTGCTGTCTCAGTGAGTCCCATAAGTACGGCTGACATAAGCTGTAATATTTTTAAACAGATCCAAACCTAAAGCCCAAACTTATCTACACACAAATTGCTTTTGGAGCTTTAGCCATGATTAATTGCAAAACCCCCCTTACCTGAGACTCCAGGCCACCATGCACCACAAACTACTCCTAGCTCAGTCTATGCTCTCAATTTTTACTTTTGACGTATTTGTTTATTTCCTTACTTTTTAGTACCAGGAATTGAACTGAGTACCTTGTACTTGCCAGGTTATTGTGCTACTGAACTAAATCCCCAACCCAATTACTGTTCTTTATAAAGTGCATATTTTTAGTGATAAGGTCCATGAGACCTAGGTACATTTCAGCGCCACACTGGAACCTCTGCTACATCTGTTTATTTTAGTTTTTGCTAGGTTTTGACAAAACCATTTTCTTTCCTTATTACTTTGCATCCCTTGCTAAACACGTGTTAGTCAATTAGAAAATCTACAGATGATGTCTGCCTCTGGCTTTGGTATTACAATCTGCTATTCTCAAGTTGCTGAGAGCCTCGAGGAAATACCACTGTTGCTCCAATATTGTTCTAACCAGCATGCATCTGGGCGCAGTTTGGGACGTCTGTGAATGTAAACAACCACAAATGATCAGTTTAAGCATCTTTCAGACTGAGGCATTTCATTAATATGCTGTTGTTTCTTTTGTTTCACTTCGGCCTCTGGGAACAATTGTGAACCTGAGGCTACGGAGGTAAGTCCTTAGTAACACACCAGCGTCTTCAGTGTGTGCGCGGGAAGGTGACCATCCTGGCAAACTATAATGAACTCCATTTCCAAACCCAAGGTTGTGACAAATCTTCACCTGAAACATTTATCTCTGAACTAATGGGCACAAATGTACTATGTCCAATGTAAAATGCTTACTTTTGTGTTCATGTCGTTTAAAAAATTTAATAAGGAGATTACTCAGTGAATGCAAAGGCTGGCAATAAAAATAATGCATTGGAGATGACAGAGAATTGATTCAGATTTTTATGTTTGCTATTTTGACAGTGTGGCTCCCTGTATAGCCTCTCTGTCTCATTGAGTGTCTAGTGGAACAGTATCTGTTCTTTCCAATTCTGGCAATATAACCTGACCTTTTTTTAAAAAAAAAAAAAAAAAAAATATATATATATATATATATATATATACACATATATACTTAGAAAGAATTTATTCTAAAACAGTAGAAAACATCATTCTAAGCACTTGAGAAAGCTTAGTGAACAAAATCAATAGTGAATCACACAGGCTCAATAAATATTTTAGTCAAAATAAATTAAATTCAATGATATTACTTCCTGAACATCAAAGATGGAAGGGGCAAGTCTTTCGTACTTTCAGGGAAATGTAAGATTAAATACTTTTTTATGACAAAAATCTCTTTACCTCTGAGAAAAGATTATCATATAGCGTTTAAACAGTGTAATTCTGTAATTCTATCATTCTACTTTATGCAGAAGGAGTAATGGGATATATTTCTTTTAATGTTTTTAATACAGGGTCTATAGGATCTCACTACAAAGACCGGACTCCTAATCATCCTCCTGCTTTTCAACCTCCCAGGTGCTGGGATTACAGGCATGCCTCACCACACCAGTCTCATTGCAAGCTCAGCAAATCCTGGGGGTGGGGGCTGGGACTCGCACAACATGCCAGGAATCAAACCCTCAGCCCCTTCATCTGCCTAAGCAGAAGCTTTAATCCACTGAGCTATGTGGCCAGCCGCTGGGATATTCTTTAATGTTTTATCAGCTTTGACACATTATCTCATTCAACTATTAAAATTATATCACTCATGACCCGAGCATATGAGTGTGGTCAAAAGAAATTCATCATCAGCGATCAGAAAATGTGGAGCATCGATAATTAACCTCTTGACACATGGGTACTAGTAGGCGATATGTAATTGTATGTGATTGGTGCCAGTGAAATCAGTTTTGTCAATAATCCACATCAGTCTAATGTTTCTAATAGGGAAAGTCTTATAAAGATACGTTATAATTTTTATAATATTCTAATAGTTATAAATTAAAATGCAATTATGGTAGGCACGTCAGTATATTTCAAAAACCCCTTGGTGGGTAAATGGGTAGTGACCATTTAAGATCCATATTATGTATTAGTGATAAGGCTATCTAAAAACGGATGATGTCTTTATCTTAATCCATTCTGTAGCCAAATTTTTTGATGTTATGCTTAATTTTAAATTTTGGCGGAGTTAGTTCAGTTTACAAATCAAGATAAGATAGACTTTGTTCTTTCTTCTATATTAAGATCGTATCAGGAGCTGGGGAGGTAGGTCCGTGGTCTAAGAGCCTGCCTGCCAAGCACAAGGTCCTTGGTTCTATCCCTAGTACCACATGCCTTGAAGGCTCCAAACCCCTTTGCATGCTGTGTTGGGCAGTGAAATGGCCTGGATGTAGTGGAACACACATATATTCCACTTCTGGCGATGCTGAGACAGGAGGATCACTACAAGTTCGAGTTGTGTAGTTAAACCACATGCCGAATATATAAGGATTAGAAAAAAAAATCTTGCCATGTTTGTCTAAGAAAAAAAAAAAAAAGAAAAAGAAAAAGAACATACTGACTAATAAAAATTAGTGTTTACTACTCCTCAAAGGAAATCTCCACTAAAGTACCTGTATATATTCTCCACAGCTTTGGAAAGCAATCTCGAATCTCCTATATAATATGTTAGGTATCTTTTGTAGGAAAGAAGGTTCTTAAATTTAAATAAAGCCAGAACAAAAACCAAGCAGAACTTCGTAAATTGTGGAGTGGCTGTCCTACTACCATGTTGTGAAACAGACTCATTGTTATTTCTTGTTAAAAGGAATGAAAAAAAATGACAAAAAATGAAATAAAAACGTAACTGTCATTCCACAATGCTCTGTAGCATAGTTATATTTTCTTCCTGTGTACAGTTTTTGATATTCTGTATTTTATTTGCTTTTCAAATTTTGCTGTTATCTCCCACTCTTTTGGGGGCTTTCTTGCTAAATGGAGCTATAAATTCAAACTCGTCACTTGCTCATTGCATGGAGGCGCTGTCCAGGGTTCTTTTAAACTTGCCAGTTTCTCTTTTTTATTATTTTTGGTGAGTAACTCCTTGGAGAACCCTGAAGTGCAAATTTTAGGTTCATGAATTTAGTCATTCTCACCAAATATTTCACTTTATTAAATATAAAGTTTTAAAATACATGGGCTCCATGACTGTGTGTAATTTGCAAGTCAGGTGATTTAACAAGAACAGATCTGCTATCTATAAGTTCTTCCTTATCGATGTGCTTCCTTGTCTACTTGCAAACACTAGTTTGTTGAGTTATGTTTTAAGAATTAATGCTTTTATTTTTTTCTTTATTGTTTGTATGTCTCCCAGTGAAACAAACCATTTACTTGAAATATATCAAAATAACTTTCTTAGCACTTTGATTAATGTATTGCTGTCTCAGTAGTGTACTTCCCTACATCTTTTTGTATGTATGTATTTATTTATTTATTTATTTATTTATTTATTTATTTATTTTGCAGGACTAGGGTTTCAACTCACTTTCCAGTCAGGTACTTGTGCCACGGAGCTATCTTCCTTGCCCCCCTACTTGTTTTACAAGATGGCACTCTTGGTACTTCTTTAGCCAGTAGGTACACAAATACCACAAATGATTTCCTATTAAATTTCAATCTATAATTTTTCTACAAAGTATCAAAAAGTGGTCTGGTAAAATTACAGAGGGAATCATAATTTCAGCCAGTAGCTATGAACTGTGTCAAAGATCTGTTATTACCTGAAAAATACTGAAGATTAATTTACTTGAAGATGCTTTGGTTGTTTCCAAGATTTGGCTATTATGAATTGTGCTGCTATAAACATAGGTGCACAGATAGCACCATGGTATGACATTTTCAGTTCTTCTGGGAAAATTTCCAGTAGGAGGATAGCTGGATTGAATGGGATTTCCAGCTCTAGAATTTTTAGGAACTTCCAACTGCTTTCTATAATGGTTGCACCAGTCTGCATTCCTACCAGCTGTGGAGAAGGGCTCCTTTTGCCCGACAGCCTCTCAAACATTTGTTGTTGTTTGATTTCTTTATGAAAGCCATTCTTTCTGGGTGACATGGTATCTAAGTATTGTTTTAATTTGCATTCCATGAATTGCTAGCAATGTGGAGCATTTGTTCATGTATTTGTAGGCTTCTCAAATTCCTTCTGTGATGTCAACATACTAGTCTGAGACATATTTCATCTCTGATGATGAAACCTGGGGATGGCACCACAGATTGAAGTTCAAAATATATTAGCACCTGCCACACCTCTCTGAATTATGCTACGGTCTTATTTGTTATTTCATTTCTTTAGAGTTCAGTGTATCACCTTTAAATTCAGAGTATTGGAATAAATATCTTCAGAGATTGAGGTAGATCTTACTACAAGAGTCTGAAAGAAGTATTTCACACTCGGAAGGCTGAGGCAGGAGGATTGGTGCGAGTTCGAGACCAGGCTGGGCTACAAAAGTGAGCTCAAGGCCAGCTTCAACTGCATAGCGAGACCCTGTCTCAAAAAGA
>PVJA010013614.1:0-49125 GCA_004027025.1 Myocastor coypus | reverse complement strand
GAAGAAGAAGAAGAAGAAGAAGAAGAAGAAGAAGAAGAAGAAGAAGAAGAAGAAGAAGAAGAAGAGGAGGAGGAGGAGGAGGAGGAGGAGGAGGAGGAGAAAGGGAAGGGGAGGAAGAAAAAGAAGAGGGGAGAAGGAAGAGAAAGAGGAGGAGGGTTTCTCTTCGGCGGAGCTCTGCCTTTCACCACACTTTTGCATGCTGGTCTCCTGCACCCTCATCCTCTCAGTGCCTCCTCAGCCTCTGGCACACACCCTCACTGTTTTCTCCACCCTGAATTCCAGGCCTTCGGCGATTGGCTGCCTCTGTGTCCACCTGCTCTCCTGTGCTCGGGCGCCCACATTGCCTGCTTTTGCCTCTGATCTCACCATGGCCCTTGTGATGCTTGTATTTCTGATGCCGCAAACCTACAACCTACTGTATAATTACACACACAGCTTATATTTATGCTGTTCCTCTACAAAGCCCTAATACAATGCCCAACACGGGCCAGCCACCAATTGCTAATATGGATCAGCCAGCAGCAGGGTCATGGGGTTGTTCAGCTTGGAATGATGATAAACACATTCATAGATGGAATGTGTAAGAGGTGCCACATGAACTTGCCCCGGTGGCAACACCTTATCTTTTGGCCGCACAGCCGAGCACCCTGCCACTGGCATTAGCACCACCTGCAGAGCTATGCTTACATAGCACAGATCTCACACACACCTCTCCACCTGACCTCTGTCTACGTACTTCTGTGTAACCGTGCACACGGGTAGCTCCGTGTAACTACAGCCCAGGATCAAGAGGCAAAGCAGCTCTCACCCTACGACTCCTGTCTTGTACCTATACAGAGATGCTTTATTTCAAAACCCTAACTGTGGCAACCACGAGTCAGTGCCTTTATTTTCAGGATGATATTATTCTGAGAAAGTTGCACAAGCGGAATCACACAGCGCGGAGCCTTGGAGATAGATTCCTCCTTCTGAAGACACTCAACACGATGCCTCGAGCTCTGTCCAAGCTGGTACATAGGTCAGCAGCACATTTGTTTTCACTGCTGAATTTCCTGTCCGAATCCAGTGTGACCCCCCCCAACCTTGCAGGAGCCTCTTTGGCTTACTGAGCTGTACTCAGGATGTAGGCCAGAGTCTCACACACAAGCACACTCAGGGTGGGGAGAGAGGAAGTTTCAGCCAGGAGGAAAATGTTGTGCAGAGGCATCCTCGGGGAGAGAGGAAAATAAGGAACAGAAAAACAGCCATTGACCATGACTTGGCAACTATAAATTTCATCTTAAGCTATGCAGGTTTGGGAATAATACAGCACTCGTCTTAAGTTAGTTGGGTGATTATGAACATTGTTCTTGTTATTGTTGTTTTTCTTTTTTCTGTGTTTAGGACAGGGTCTACAGGGTCTCACCACACAGATCGCACTCATAGTGATCCTCTAGTTTTCAGCCTCCCAAATACTGGGAATACAGGCATACGCCACCACGCCTGGTCTCAATCGATGTCTCAGTGTTCCCCTGGGCAGGGCCAGCATGGAACCCCAGGACTGAACCCCAGCCGCTGTGCTCTGCCTAAGCAGGTGCTTCAGTCCGTGTGAACATTGTTCTTAATTAAACATTATTTTTAAAGAATCAACATAATCATGGAGGTATACAGGATGGAGAGAGCTAAATGGGAGCAATTTGGGGCAAATACGTCTTTATTTTTTAAAATTTTAATTATTGACGCACTGGGCAAAGCAGGTGTCACTGACATTTCTATTCTTGCCTGGATTGTGGTTGATGAGACTGACACCCCACCTGCTACTTTCCTTCTCCAGGGCCTCCTTCCTTGGCCCTATTCCTCTTCTCCAAAGTGTGCCTCCTATTTTCAGACCATGTCTCTCGACAAACATATTTTTCTATGAGTTTTAGTCTCAAACAGGGCTTAAATATTGACAGGGTGCCATCCTAGAGTACCTGTAAAGATGCGACCTGCTTGTGTACTTTTGAGGGTATTATTTATTATACTTTGCCAAATAAACATAAATTTTTTCCACTCTATAAACGGAAAGGGCTATAACATGCATGTTTATGTATTTTCATTTTATGTATATTCTTTTTTATTCTGAATTGATTTACATATATTTTATATATTTACATTTGCATATGTTAACATGCTATAATTCTCTATCTATCTACATAGTTATATGTATATGTCTATATGGACGCTATATTATAAAAATGCAAATAGGTAATATAGCATCACACAGAATATTATAATGCTTATGCTTTTAAAATTTATAGAATATACTTGCATGTATATGTAGAAGTACATATTGTTAGCCAACTTTTCACTACTGTAACAAAATCACTAAGATAATCAAGTTATAGAGAGGAAAGGTTGGTTTAGGTTCAAGGTCTCACAAGTGTCAGTCCATGGTTACTTGTCTCCATTGTCCTTGAGCCTGTGGTGAGACAGCGGCCTGGCAAGAGGAAGGGAAGGAGAAAGCTCCTTGTCTCACTGCAGCTGGAGTAAAGAGAGAAGTGAGACAGGTGGGTCCTGCTAGGTCCTTCCAGAGTACATGATGACCTCACTTCCTCCCACAGGCCTCTCCTCTGAAAGGTTCTGCTGCCCCAATTGGCCAGCGAGTGGGGAGCAAGCCTTCAACACATGACCCTGGGGGGATGTTTGGGGTTCAGACTATACATAAGGCGTGGAGGCCGCGCTTCACAGATGGGGCGTGGAGGCCGCCCTTCACAGATTGGGAGTAGAGGCCAGCCTTCACAGATGGGGCATGGAGGCTGCCCTTCATAGATGGGGTGTGGAGGCCAGCCTTCACAGATGGGGAGTGGAGGTTGCCCTTCCACCTTGTTTCTTGTTGGTTCCTTGTTCAGAGCTGTCTATCAACTCTCTCTGTCCTTTGGTCCCTCTACTAGAATAATGAGCTTGATCTAGAACTTCCGGAAACATATCTCTAGTTTTTCTTCTCTGTCAAGGTGGCCTGTGTGTTGGCCCATCTCAGGTGCCTATAAGATGGGGCAGCGCCTACTGAGGACGGTTTTCAAGAAAACAGAATCTAAGTAGCAAAGGCTGGGTTGACATGTCAAGAAGACTAAAGCTTAGAAGGACGTACTTGTTGCAATGGAGGGAGGACGACACGCTTGAGCCAGGAGGTGGTGCAGAGCTGGGAACAGACAGGAAGGTGCTTCCTGGACCAGGAGCAGCAGACACCAGCTGAAACTCAGGGTGTGGCACTGGTCCGGGATGCCACGCAGCAGCGAGACCATGCTGGGCAGAGAACGCGAAGGAGAGTTGGTTATCTGGTCAGAGAGCCAGGCTTTTGACTGCACAGGGTTGGGAACATCAACACAGTGATGTCACAAGGGGCCATGCCCATGTCACCAGCTACCAGGCCATTCCACAAGTCATCCACGGGAGGTTTCCACTCACCCCGCTCTGCCTGCCCGTCTTCTTCCAGCGCTGGGCAGGGCTTGCCCAGACACCTGGTCATGATTGGTGTAAAGATCCTGCTGAGGATGGCAGTAAATGACAAACTGACGCACAAGCCCAGCCAGGCCTGACAGACAGATCCACCTGTCCCCAGATGGGAAGCTCCTGACCACTGAAGTGTTTAAGGAACCCTAATGTCCACCAAGATGAGCAGCTAGCCTTCGTGGGGGAGGCCGTAGGTGCTCAAGGTATACCTGGAGACTCATGCCATAGGGTACTTTAAATCCATTCAGCCAACACTAACCTGGTGAACCAGGCAATGCCAGGTCCCCAAGCACGGTGGTAATGGGGACTCATTAGGGATGGGTGACCATGTAGAAAGCGTGGTTATGATCTCTCGAAAAGCTTGACAGATTGCTTTCTTTTGACCATGGGGGAGGGGTGGATTTTGACATGTGTGACACCCTTCCAGCCCCTTATACTTGAAAATTTTAGCTCTGAGCCACCTTCCAAGGCTTGCCTGCCACTTAAGGCTTTGTTTAAATACCCTGGTTGCAGAAATTATTTCAAGAGCACCGTGCCATGCCCGGTTGATATCTTCGAGCACATCCTGGAGGCCGTGGACACCGACTGATCACTTCTGATGAAAGTAAAAACTTGGTAGCTTAACTTAGCTTCAGTTTTCTAATCAGTAGAATATAAGGCATTATCTGGCAGTGCCACACTCAAGGAAGATGAAACGAAACTGTTCCTACGAATTCATTTCGTCAAGGATAATCACTCAGAGGCGCTTGGGCAGCCCTGGAGTGCGGTTCTGTCACACTTTGCCTCACTAGGTGAGTTCAGAGAGGGGAGAGAAAGAGGCCCAACAAAGCAAACACCCGACTTTAGGAGCCCCACAATGCCTGACAGCTTCTGAATAAGTGTGACGGGGGGGGGGGGGGAGAGCACAGAATAACTTCTGGTGCTCTCTATTGACAGGCAGGCAACAGACTCGAATGCTAGTTAGTGTAGAAAGAAGCCTTCAATATTCAGAGCACTCTTCATGATCCATGTGTTATTTTTTAAAAAATTAAAAACGTGGAAAATATTAATTCAATAAATGTTTACAGAAGGTCTAGCAGGACTGTTCGCTGTGCTACGGATTCAGAGAAAACGGCCCAGTTGCTATTTCCAGGAACACTCGGCCCCGTGAGGGACGGAACGATGTAAACAGAGAAGCCCTGGTGGGTGGCGAGAGCCCTTGAAGATGTGGACGCGATGTTCCCTGCTGCTGGCTGCTGCCCGAGCCCCAGAGGCTGGGAGGGATGGTGGGGAGGACAGGAAGGGCGTCTGCATTCCCAGAGCGAGGCCCTTCCGGCCCAGCTACTGTTCTGCATTTGGGCCAAGGGGAGGGGAGGGAAGGTGAGCAGAGTGGGTCCAGGTCCCGAGGCGAACCTGGATTCCACTTGCAGGCCAGGGTCCCTGGGACCTCCTAAGCCCTGGGGCGGCTCAGGGCTGCGGGCGGGGACAGCTGTGGAATGAAGAAAGCCCACAGCATCCCAGGCCTCAGTGACTGAGGACCAGAGGACACACACGGCCGATAAGGCTCTGTCCCTCGCACCACCAGCCCAGCGCTTGAGCTGCCACAGGCGTCACCGCACCCCCTGCAAGCCTGGACTCCAGGGACACGGTCTCGCTGTGAGGTGTGTTTGGGCTCCTTGGAAGCCAGAGGAGCGCTGGGGAGGTGGGCATCCCGGGAACTGGGTGAGGCGGCTGTGCTCAGATGCCCAGGGGTCCTGCCGCCCATCCTCCCTCCAGCAAGCCCTCATGGTGTGCTCGGTTTTGGGAACTCCGGTGCCTAGGTTCTATCCCTGGGCAACCTGCGAACCACATGAGAACTTGGACACCGCTGGCCACAGCAGGGTCACTGTGGGCTCCCGCAGATGCTGCCCCTTACCCCACAGGATCCCTGCCATCCGCAAGAAGCCTGCCCACCAAGCCCTGCTCCTGCTCCCGCTCCTGCAGGCTTTTGGGTCCTACTAATGCTGCTACCCGTGCGATAGTGAGTACCACCACTGCTGGCTCTGCCGCCACTGGGAACACTAGGACACAGGCACCGCTACTTGTCACTCCCACCACCACCGTTATCACACTTACTGCCTCTGCTGCTGCTGCTGCTGTTATTACTGTGCTCCTTTGTGTGTGTGTGTGTATGTGTGTGTGTGTGTGTGTGTGTGTGTGTGTGTGTTTGAGACAGGGTCTCGATGCGCAGTTCAGGCTGGCCTGGAGCTCACTTTGGTAGCCCAGGATGGTCTCGAACTCACACCAATCCTCCTGCCTCAGCCTCCCAAGTGCTGAGATTACAGGCGTGCACCACCACGCCTGGCATTACTGTGCTTAGACACCTTCCCATTGCTGGAACGCTATGGCCCGTGTTCACAGGTCACAGGAGGAGAGGTTTATTCTGGCGCATGGCTCCATACACGATTGGTTGGCTCCAAGGCACAGCCATGAGGTAGAAGGCATCGGGCTGTGCTTCCCGGGGATACAGAGAGAGAGAGGAGCTGGGGACAGGAAAGAACCTCTGAGTCCCTGCACACGACGAGGACAGCAGCGAGCCAGCCTCTCCCTCTCCAGCTCCGAGCTGGATTGATGCCCTGATGAACGTAGGAGGCCAGGATCAAGCAGCCTTCCAAAAACTCTGCACGCTTGCGCCTTTAGGTGGACATCCTAGATCCTGACCACGGCAACTGCTATTTCTGTAGCTGCCGAAGGCATGACCGTGACCTCCAGGACTCTGGCAGCTGCTGCCGTTGCATGAGCGCCACTGCCTCGGGAATGCTGCTGCCATGGCATGGCGGCTGCAGCTCCTCCTCCTCCTCCTCCTCCTCCTCCTCCTCCTCCACGCTCAGCACCGAGCTCTTGATGCTGCTGAGGCTCCTGCTCCCGCCGCTGCTGTCCCCACGGTGGCAGCCGCCAACACGCCTTCTGCCACCATTGCTAGGCCGATGCTGTCTCTAATACCAATAATACTGCTGGTCCCAAGCCACGGGCTGCCGTCATGGGCCCCGCAGCTGCTACTGCCACCCCGTTGTCCTCCCAGCCAGCAGGTGGCAGTGTGTCGGGCAGAAAGCACAGCTGTGCAGAGATTGCACAGAGGGGAACTGTGGAGTCAAGACAACCAGGAAGACGCGCAGAGACCTCACGGCGCAGGGGCAAGCCGCACCTTGCAAAAGGTTCTGTGTGGATTTAAATGACACCGGTGGAGCTACTTTCCTAAAATGATATAAAAACAAGGGCATGAAATGTTCCTCTGGTCGGCCTGAGTCACGATCTCACTGGGATGTTCTTCTGGGTTACAAAACCAGGACGATCAATAGCCCCTGCTCCCGCGACCCCAGGTATCTCCAGGACAAAGGCAAGAAGGCGCTCTTGGGGAGCTGGCCTCATGGGGTCGAGACAGGAGACTCCCCTTGAGGCAGGGCAGCTATGTTCCTCTCCCTGCCTCCTTTGAGGGCCTCAGCCCCGTTAACCTGGTCCAAGCTGCCCTCAGTGGAAGCCGCTGGCTCCAGAGTGGGGTCCAGAGCCCTGCAGGGAGGTCACCCGGTCCCTTTCACCAGCTGCACTTCATGGGTCACGCAGCAGCTGCCACCTTTCAGACACCGACAGATCCCCAGGGTACCCTTGGGAAGCACTGAGGTCCAGATCCCAGGCCACAGGCCAGTCCCTGGTGACCTCTGTGCCATGTGGGATGTCTGTGAAGCCCTGCTCACCCGGGCTCCTGGCTGGGAAGCAGCACACCTTGTGCATCCAGACAGTAGACTGTGGACAGCTCTTCCGAGTCAGAAAAGCCACACGTGTGAAGTCTTGCTCCCATTACAGATGCAGGGCCAGGAACAGAAGCTAGATTACAACCGAGGTGACCAAGGCAGGCCCTGCAGAAGGCTGCCTGTGACTCCAGCCTGCGGCCTCCCTGTCTGCTCCCGGAAGAGTGACAGAGATGCTGGGGCCGGGAGCAGAGGGCTGCAGGCCCTCTCTCGAGGCTGTTGCTCCCTCCCTCCCTCCCTCCTTCCCTCTTCTTGGTCCCCTCCTCCTCAGCGCTCTCTCTTCCCTTTTGCCTCATCCTCTAGACCCCTCCTCTCCTTTTGAACTCGAAGCGCCTCTCTGGCCTTGGCTGGGGTCTCCTCTACCATGTGGCATGCGATCTGCTTTACATCATGTCTGTAGGGCCGGCTTCATCTCCTCAGGGCGTGGAACCCACACGAGGTTGTCCAAGACGCCACGGGCAGAGCAGGGAACTCGCCACACTCTTCTGGCTCTGGCTTCTGCTTTCCTCCATCCTGGGCTTTGCCATGTCTACCTCTTCCTTTTCTAGCGAAATTCCTTTTGAACAAGCCCAGGGCTTTCTGGGCTGAATGAAGAGAATTAGCATTCTTCCTTCCTTCGTGGATGCTGCTCCCCCTGTCCTGTGAGACAGGCTTGTGGTAGCCGTGACTCCTCCCACAGAGGCACTGGCCTCTGCTAGCAGAACTGTAGGGCCCGGGTCCACATGGACTGTGCTTTTCTGCCTACAGTTCTCTCTCATTGCATGTAGCTCTGTTGAGTCATGTGCCACCGTTAATGCCTTTTGTGCTGTCTATCTGAGGCGTGATGTGTTTAGGGCATTTCAGATAGAATGCACAGAGGACATTGTTGTTCTCCTTGTTTTACCAGAGAAGATAAGGCCCTGGTGACATCATCACTCAGGGGGACCCAAGGCCATTTAATGCCATTGTCTCCCTTCCTCAGAGAAAGCCAGCTTCTGTTTGAGTCCAGAGACCACCGTGTCCCTAGAGGATCATAGCCAACTGTCACCTCTTCAGGTTCCATGTGTCCCTGTGGCCTGCCCAGTCGTGTCACAGACCCTACCATAGTCACATGAACAGGCACTCTCAGAGTTTGAGATCTTTTAAATGCTTAGGAAAAAAGCCTCCAAGCTTCTTTTGAAGAAGTCCTTTGTGCCACTGTTACAGCTTGTATTCAGATATCTCCTGGAGCCTCACACAAGTAGCTCGGCCTTCTCCAAGGTGGCTGGATCTAAGGTGTGTGGCACTTGGATTAAAGATGCGTAGTGCCGAGCTAGCCTGCTGGTTGGGTCAGCACAGTTCTGTGGGTGGTGAACAGATTTCCTGAAAACAGAAGCGTTCCCGTGGTGGTGGTGATGGGGGGGGTGGCTTGAAGCCCGGATGGGTAAAAGAGAAAGGTCTGCTTCCCAGTGTTGCTTGCCTCCCGCTGTGCCACCCTACCTTGGAGCCAGCTGACGGTGGACTGGACCCTCTGCCAACTGTGAGCTGAAACAACCTTTTCCTCCTCTAACTTGTGGGACTCAGGCATTTTGTCTCAGCGATGCAATAACAACGAAGCCAACAGCTGTGGTCTTACTTGTCAGCTCCACGACTGTCTGTTGACCTAGTTCTCACAGCCCTCCACGAGTGCAGAGGAGCGGCGATGTGGCCTAAGTGGAGAACTATCAAGTCCCTGGCATTGTCACCCCATGTGATGAAGGCTGGCGTCAGGGACGTCCACATGGAAAGCGGTGGGCCGCCAGGATGACTCCACCCCGTGACCAGACTAACCCAGAAGACTGAGTTACAGTCAGCCTGGCTGGAAGACAAATCTCTAAGTGTCCCGGAAGTGAGGAAGATGGGGACACTTGGGGACAGGCAGAACATGAAGCTGCCCATGTCCAGAGAGAAGTAGGTGTTCGTCTGGCTGCTGGTGGGTGTGGGGGAGGGGAGAGAACACTGCGTGTCTCTCACACAGCCTTGTTCCAGCTTCCCTTCCCAGAGAGAGCAGTATCACCGTCTCTCACGGCTCCACCATCAAAGCAAAGCCTAAGGCCAGGGTCACGCTTCCCCTCAAAGAGCCAAGAAACATCAAACTTAGCCAGGCCTGTGCAAAAAGTGTCAGCACTGAGCAGACACGTGGGCAGAGCAACTAACACATACTGGCCCTGTCTCTGAAGAAGAAAACAAATGCCATCCACAAAACATGGCTCACAAAGCCAGGCTGCCTAGGCCAAAGGAGGCCTGGCTAGAGCCTTGAAAAGCTGAAGCTCCCTGCTCTCATCTGCTCAGTCACCAAGTTTGAAGGCAGTAGAGTTAATGTAGGGGATGAGGGACACCACACAGACAGGTTGCCACACGTACACATTTTGATGCCTGTGTCCTGGGACCCAGGACCAGTCCCTGCTGGTTCGCTGGTCCTTGTTCTTCCTCATGGGTGTTCATTCTGTCATCTGGGAGGCTGTTCCTTTTACGGTGTCCTCAGTCATACGGGACACGACCTTCAGGAATTATGCCCTTCCTAAAGCCTGAGAAATCTCTGAGCAGTCTATGGTGCCACTTGTGTCCCCAAAGGTTACAGTCCACCTTGCAGTTCTTTATGTCAGCTGCCTCATGAGCACCTTATCTGTGCTGTTTCTAGATGCCATTATCCAAATCACTCCTGGTTTAGATGTAGCTCTCAGGACTGCAAAATGTCTTTGTTTTCCCTCATTTCTCTATTACCATTTCACATAACTGGGGGTTATTAGATTTAGCAAAAAAGAGATCCACTGAGGCCTGTTCTCGGGAGCCACTGAATTCAGCTGAAGGAAGCTGTGGGTGCCACACCTCTAATGAAGCATTTCCTCTAGAGCACTGGGGGAAAGGACACCACTTCCATTTGATATCTAGCACAAATGCTTCTTAAAAATAGGTATTTCTCAATATTATTGGTCATGTAGGGTGACACGTCCTTCTCTTCAGGACACTTCACACCCTTGAATGTGTGGTAGGGTCTCTCTAGTTCCTTCCAGCCTTGTTTGCAAGGTGGCCAGCCCTTGCCTGGATTCTCCCTTCGCTCTTCGCAGGGCCTTGCCAAACGCGGCAGTGGCCTGCATATTCCACGAGCATCCTGTTGCCCAATCACCTTCCCTAGAGATTGCGAGTTCCTTGAGATGGGAATTTTACAAAACAAATATTGTTTCCACAGCCTAAGGATCACTGGAATGCAGCCTGGCTCGACTGCCTCATGGTTACTCACCGTACCATAACTCAGCCATTGACTTTGTTTTTATTATGACAAATTTGGGGTATTGTTACTTATGGAAGTGTGTCTCCCAACCTTCATATACTAAAGTCCTAACCTTCAGTCTGAGAATACAGTGCGAATTAGATTCTTCTTAGAAATGCAATCATCACAGACGTAATTAGATAAGAATCCTGAGGTCCTAATGCCTCGTGTCCAGTGTGTCCAGTCTCCCTATGAGAAGATGGAATTTAGCCACGGGCACAATGCCCCATGAAGAGGGTGGCCGAACCTGGATCACGCAGAAGCACAGGGAAGCCAAAGATTTCCAGCAAGCTAATACAGAGCCGATTCTCTCTGACTGATTTCAAGCGGAGCCAATGCTGCCGGCAACCTGACCTTGGACTTGCAGGCTGCAGACCCAGGAGCCAGCACGTTTCCGCTGATGAAGATGCCCTGTTAGTGGATCTTTGTTATCGTGTATCTCTAGTAATCTACTGCAGACACCACATTTCGCATAGGCAAGCTCATACTATGAGGATGCTGAGAGCATCAACAGGCCTCGGCATCTCGCAGTGAGCTACAGCCGGGCAGGGAGTTTCTCTCTCCTGTTGCATATCAGTCAAGATGAGCTGGCTGCTGTATTCCATGGCGGCTTGACAGCGTGATGTCAGAGACCTAGGCTGATCACAACCTTAAAGCCTGAAACATTTTAAGTCATTATCACAAGAAATCATATGGCAAGTTACACACTATCTCTGAAAATGTTCTGCTTCAGAGTGGAAGACACATTCCTTCATCTGGCATCTACTTAGCTAGAATATCTAATTAACCCGACATTGTCAAAGGGGTGGAGAGGGAGCCTGTCCGCTGGTCCACACCATCCAAGTTTCCCAGAGACAAACTTAGCAGCTCCTTGACTCTAGCAGGCTCAAGATGCACCGGATAAGTAAGAAGTGCTTAGTAGATTTTGCTTTTATTTGGAATCTCTTGAAAACTGTGATTCTTGCATTCTACTGCATCTGTCCTTAATTTAACTGACACGCTCATCCTGAAATTCCCTCTATGCAAAAAGCCTGCTATGTGTGCTGTTAGAGTCAAGCAGCTGCAAATGTCCTTCCTGAAGGAAATGGAAACTTACATTCGGGGAATTCTAATGACTCTTCAAAGGATAATACCCAAATTCAAGTTCAGACATTGAGTCTTTTAGTGGGGTTTTCCTAACATTGCAGTTGTCAGTAGTGAGAATATCTTTTCACATACTGATGACTTAGCTATTTTGCAATGTGTTAGCATTGCCTCCATAAATCTGTTCTTTCACTATGGATATCTTGCAGCAAAAAGTTTTGGGGACAAAAATTAACATAGGGGAGCTTCTTAGATTACCTTGATATGCTACCACGAGGCATATTGTTATATAAAAGTATCACACCAATCTTTGAGAAGGAATACAACATTTTTGATTAATTGAAATTAAAACGTATTGTCATACAATCCAGGATTTAAACCATCAAAGGCTTAACCTGCCAGCCATACCAGTTTAAAGATCAATTTAGACCAGGACCACAAGTAAGACCATTTTAAACCAGCTATCAGGGAAAGCCCTTCTTGAGTAGAAAAAGAGATACCTCCAACGTCAGAGTTGTTTTCTACTTGGAAACCTGAAAGATGTAGGGTTACTTTAGTACCTACTTATTGCTTCTAGATGTGACTGGGAAGCTCTTTAGATTTCGTATCTGATACAAAACTAATGTATTTATAGCGTCCTGACTGGTGATTAGGGACTATTGTCACTGAAATTCAATATTAGAAGTGCTTGGATTAAGAAAATAATAAAAACGGCCCATATATCTACCTTTTTACCATGCACTTGATTGGTGATCAGCCTGCAGAGAACCCCCTTCCCCTTCATTTATGCAGATTTGGGGAGCCTCATTATCTCTTCCACTATATCAGTGACCACAGTGGCTCCCAAGTGGCTCCCAGGGCATGAGATCTTCCTTGATAAGTCTGAGCTCTCCAAGAGCTTTCACAGTCAGCATCCCATTCCTGTAACAAAGAACTGACATGAGCCAACTACAAGGTGGACAGATTGGCTTCGGCTGCTGAGTTCAGAGAGGTGAGGGTACAGTCGTGTGGGCCTGCGACACTGAGCCTGTGACAGCTCAATTCATCCTGGAGGGAGCATGAAGTAGATCCCTGTTTACCTCCTGGAGGTCACCAAGGCAACACAGACAGGGCAGAAGGTACCAGGGTCTCAGTGTCCCCTACAAGGCATTCCCTGAACAGCCTAATTTACCCTCCTGCTCCCTTCCAAGGGTCCGCCTCTGCCTAACAGCACCACAGGCTTGGAAGAAGCTTTCTGTGCACCAGCCTGTGAGGACTTGCAAGATCTAACGCACAGCAGGGCACTTCTAAGTCTCATTGTGCGCTCTGGCCTTTATCAGGGTTGGAAAACCTCCACTTCTACAAATGCCTACAGGATAAAGCAAGACAGTATCTGGACTTGGAAATTCGTAGATGGAAGGGCTGGGGAGATAGCTCAGTGGTTTAAGCCTCTGCTTGGCAAGCATAAGGACCCGAGTCTGATCCGGGTACTTCATGCTGTGCCAGCTCTGGAACCCTGAGCACACTGTGTCAGCCACTAAACAGGGCATGGTGGCACACGCCTGTAATCCCAGCCCTGGGAAGGCTGAGACAGGAGGATCACTGTGAGTCTGAGCTACATAGCAAGACCCTGCATCCAATGAATAAACAAAAGCCAACAAGCAAAATTAGCGGGTGAGAAGAGTTTAGCAGCTGCCAACAGGAAGACCAAAGCCAACTGACAGGCAGAGGCAGCAGAGGAAGTGGGCTTCCTGGGACAGGAAAGAGAGAGCGCTATCCCAGAAGCGAACACCTGAATGTGGGCCCCAACCTTGTGCCGGAGAGTTGGGCCCCTGACAGTTGCCGAGCAACAGACGCTCTGACTTTGAAAGCCTCTCAGACTAATACCACATTGCACAGCCAATGCTGAGTCCTTCTCCCATTGACTTAATCTCTTCTCGTGTATAGGAGAAAAGCCCAGTAGCTGAAAGTCAACTCATAAACACATCGTGGAGCTGAACCTGTGTTACAAATTATAGGTGCTCTGTGTCCCTATTTTATGAAGGACAATGTTAAAAACCAAAGGGAATAGCTGGGCGTGGTGGCTCACGCCTGTAATCCCAGCACTGGGGAGGCAGGAGGATCTTTGTGAGTTCGAGGCCAGCCTGGGCTACAAAAGTGAGCTCAAAGCCAGCCTGAACTGCACAGTGAGACCCTGTCTCAAAAAAACAACAACAACAAAAAAAAAACCAAAGGGAAATGCAGTGAATGCTTAGGTAGAATGAGGGACTGAGAAACCCCGGCATGAACACTGTACCTTATGCTGGCTTCTGAGCGCGCTGTGGTGGGTTTTCCAGTCCAAAGCTAGACCACGCAAACATGCACCGTTCTGCCAGTGCTTCAGAACTGAAAACACAGCAGAATCACCCACCGCATCTGTTGTGGCTTCCAAAACACGTGAGCTTGCCAGAGGCCTTTGTCTCCACAGACCTTGAATCACGAGGGCTTCTATAGGGTGTGACTGCATGGGACACGGACAGATGTCCTGTCATTATCCCATTTCCTGTCTTCACGCTTCTCCATGCAGCGATTGGTGACCCCGAAATCCAGCTGGCGGGTTTGTGCCCACTGCAGAATCACGTTGGAGTCAGGGTGCCTGGGTCACCAAGACCCAGCTGCTTTATGCAGCGGGGCGTCTCCACCGCTGCAGCCCTTCTGGAGATCACCACATAGCGCGTGTGTCCATAAAGTGCATCTCGTGTGGATAAAGCTTTCAGCGACTCCAAGTTTTATAGTTGTACCAGCTGAACATAACTGCAATCATCTAAATTTGGATGAGTTAAAGGAGCCCTCCGGCGCTTACGTGAGGCCGGGACTCCTCAGGTATGTGTTCAAGTACCACCGGAGCCCTGACACCGAGTTGCTCTCTGACTTGGGACTCTGCGATGATAAAAAATTTATAAATCAATTGGAGCTTAACAAAAATGATATTTAAATTTTGGTAGAACGAGGCAAGGCTTATTGGCAAGCTCCTTGATCCAGGGATTCCTAGGCTCCCATGAAAATCGTGGAAACTGTACTGAAATGTGGGTAGCTGGGCCCAGCTCTGGCTTCCGTTGTGGCAGGTCCGGGCTGCAGATGGAGGCTGCGCATTTCTCGTGCATTTCCTGGGGATTCTGAGATTGGGGTCCCTGTTTTGAGACTACTTAGATGACAGTGCCTTGAGCTAGGAGCCCTGGGTACCAAGTCATGCTCCGACTGACCCCAGGGGCACGACAGCACTCCCCTTCCAGGTTTTCTCAAACGGTAGCCAAGCCAAACGTGCTGTCCTTTCCCGAATGCTTTTGGGTCCCTTGGCTCTTGTATATGATGAGCTGCTTTGAGCATCACCCAGGTCAATGTACCAGGGCGCAACCTGAATTAGAAGCAGAGTCAGGCTTGGAACAGCTTAGAAGTTCATGCCTGACATCAACACGAGTGAGCCAGATAGAGCCATGGTCTCTGTGGTAGTGGATACATTGTGTCCACTTGAGGAAGCTTGGCTGGATGGGCTAGGCTGGTTCCGGACTGTGGGGGCCCCATCCTGCAGGATGCGGAGGGCCTGCCCTGGGATGTGGTTGGTTCCACCCTAGGGCCGGATCAGCCCAGCCCAGGGCAGCCTAGCCCAGCTGGATTCTGTTCTGACTGCTTCCGGGCTGGCCCAGCCCTGCCCTGTTTCCTTGGAGAAGTCCTAGTCTTTGGAAGAGCTTGATCTTCACAGCCAGGCCCCTCTGGAGGAGCTCTGCACCAGCACGGAATTTGAGTATGCACCGAAAGCTCCACAAACTGCGAGCTAAATAACCCTTTCCTTCCTTCATCTTGAGTGTCGGGTATTTGTCTCAGCAATGAGTAAAAAGTAACTAAGACAGTCTTGGTACGGCAACGTGTTGAATCCTGATTCTTCTGAGGTTGGAAGGATGAACAGGATGGAAGAAGAATTCAAACATTAAAGATAAGGATGTGGCTCCAAGCTATTGATTGACTCCACAAACACTTGTACATGTCCGCTCTGTGCTCAAGACTTTGGGGGCACAGATGCTTTAACCAGGAGGACCAAGTTCCAACCCCAGTGATGCCAACAATCCAAACCATGACCCAGTGATGGGTGTGGTGGCCAGAATGAACACTAGGAGCTCAAACCTTTGAGGTCCAGAATGGGTTCCTAGAATGCATGAGCCTTCGGGTCTGTGGCTGTCATCATCTGGGTCATCATAGGGGAGATGTGACTGGACAGGTCTCTGGGCAGCATCCTTTCTCGGATGGCCGTGACACTGCTCCCTAGTGCACTGCGTGCCTATCTTGCTGTGACCAGCAGCTTTCAGCTCCCTGACAACAGGAATATTCTGCTGCTTAGAACCCTGTTAGAGCCTTCTTACAATTGCTCAGGGAAAGGTTAAAAATCGCTCACGCGTGCATGATCGAGTCGCGAGCTAGGCCCTGTCCTTGGAGCACCCTGGTGGCAAAGCCATGGGGTGAACTCTTCCCCTCCTTCTCTGCATGGTGGCTGCCTTCCTGCCAACAAGGACAAAGTCCACAATGGGAGAGTCCCTTCCACATGTGTCAGGATGTACCAAGACTCCCATCCACCCTCTGGTGCCTGTAGCTCCCTGATCATGTTTCCTCTGTTTAGGGCAGCCATGTTTATTCCACCAAAGGAAAAGAAAGATGGCGCCAGAGACCCAGCACATGTGCTGGTGGGCTCCGGGCCACTCCCAAGGCTGCCCTGACCTGAAGTTCATTGTGTTGTTTGACTAAGCAGAGCCCCATAACCCTCTCTGTGCCCTCAAGGCATTCAAAATTCTTTCCGAGGGCAACTGTGGATCTATGTTCTGATCACAGGTGCACCCTGCTTATCCTAAGGGGTGCTCTGTGTTCTGTTGCTGAGTCTTTTCTGGGGGTTCAGCAACTTCACACCCTGGTCTGGTTCTCTTAGCCCTCTTCCTTCATGTTACCTGTGAGGGTCACACTCATCTCGAAGTTCTGCAATGCCGGTCTGCTCTCGGGAGCTGTGGTTGGTCTTGTGACCTTCTTCTTGTTCATATGCCCATTTAAAAATGTTTTTAAATTAATTATGTACTTATTTATTTGGTACAGGGCCTCACAACACTGCTTGGACCCGTAGTGATCCTCCTGTCTCAGCCTCCCCAGCCCTGGGATTACAGATGTTTACCACCACATCCGGCTTCAGTGGCAGCACAGCATGTGGTACCAGAAATCAAGCCTAGGTCCTTGTCCTTGCCAGACAGGTCCTTAGAGTGCCGGGCTATCTCCTCGGCCCGGCATCCCCATTTTTGAGAGCAATTTCTAGCAGGAAGTTGAATATTTGCACTACACAGACTTGCAGCATCAATTAAATGAGCATGCCAATATTAATTATTTAAATCAATGCAAAGGTAAGAATTAACCACTCCCAGATAAGCTCAAAGCTAGAAAAAAGGAGTTTTAATTTAATGGTGAGTCTCTCCAGAAACAGAACACATCTGTTAGCATCCCTAAATAATATTCATGTGAGGAGGTAGTAGGAGGCAGAGCTGGAAAGAAGAAGGTTGAAATATGAAGCGAAGTAGGCATCTTGGTCCAAGACCATGACTTGGACAGTAGTCCTTCCCCAGCCCCTGGACAGTGCCTTATTGGTGTCTCTCTCACTGACCCTTTCTCAGATCAGAAATTCTTTGACATTGAATTGCAGAATCGTTATTCTTACTCCAATGAAGTGAAGGACAATACTTTAGGAACATATTTTGTGGGGCCTCAAATTTTACTTTCTTGGAATTATGGGAGACGTTGGCAACCTTCTGAGGTAGCTGAAAATCAGCCTTTCTGCTTAAGGAAAAAAGACAAACATTCAACAGAGTAGTGGCACTGTTGAAGTCTTTGCAACCGAACTGCAGGACTCACTTCGGTTTTTAGAGGCTCCTGAGGATTTCTCTTGATTTCCATTATCTTAGGAAGATGTAACGACAAGCAAAACAAATTGCAGTAGATTAATCTTTTGTAAAATATTTGTGCACACGAGTCTCTGGGGGTTCTGTCAAGCACCAAGGCACAGAGTAGGTGACATGCAAAAGTCTGAGGTCACCTACTACGTTCATTGTGAATGCCACCTGACCTCCAGCTGCCACCTGACCACACTGTTTCCTCACACCCTGGTCTCAAAGCTGCATTCAGGTGCTGTCTATTCTCCATGACTGTTGGAGCCCAGAGCCCACACTTTTGATTTAAAATTAATTTGGATCATCTTACTGCATGACGCTAATGGCAGCAGTGTCTTCTGGCCTTGAGTCTTACTATTTCTGGCTTGGCCTCCAGAATCTTGGGGCAATAAAAGTGTCTACTGTATATTGGTAAGACGGTTTCCCCTCTAGGAGCCTTTGACTTCAGAGACTTAGTGAAGCTGGGGTCTCATATCAACCCTGAGAACTCCATTTAGAGTGGAGAAACCAGAGCCCAGAAACACAGAAGCACGTTGATTTACAATAGGTCAGGATTCAAAGTTTCCCAGGCATCTCGTCCCAAACACTTTCCCTCCTGGTTTCCCAGACACCCTGCCCCAGAATTCTCTCCCCTTTGGCCCAACACAGAGCCAAAACCAAAACCGCAGAACAGGTCCACCTGACTTGGACCTGGGTAAGCAACCGTGAAAGTCTCCTTTGTTAACATCGAAGGTCCTCCACAGAGCAGGTAGCCCTGCCAAGAAGAGCTCTCCCTCTGGTGTTCCAGCCCATGATCAGCCTCCCTAAAAGATCCTATAAGGTCTCCTCCCCAGCCCCATTCACTGCTGTCTTGGTCCACTACACAGCCAGCCTGCTCCATGCCCCCAATAAGTCTTCTACTCGAGTCAGAATGCCTGGTCTGGTTGATTGCCTGAGTTCCTACCTAGCAGTTTAGGTCCTGCAAAGCCCCAGGTGGTTGACTCTCACATCATGGACCCGTCATCAAGGACCTGCATCCTCCTGCCTCAGCCCTGGCAGCTGCATGATCCAATCTGTGCCTCTTTGGTGCCTGTCTTTGGCTTCCAGGCACTAGGGAGAGATTCCATGAAGCCAGACATGGAGTACTGAGAGAACTTTCTGAGGTGTGGCCCAGTGGGAGGGACTCCAGCCATGGAGACTGTGCTCTTAGAGGAGACTGGGGGGCCCAGCCCTTCCCCTTCCACTGTCGCATGAGCAGTTTTCTCTGCCGCACTCTCCTTGCCATCCTGAGCTGCCTCACGATAGGCCAAGGCAACAGGGCCAATGGATCATGGGCCAGAACTTCAGATCTGTGAGCACAAGGAACCTTTGTTCTTTATAGGTTGAATGACTCCTGTATTTGTCATAAGGGCGGCAAGGTGACCAACATAACCACTGGCTTCAATGTCTTTGGGAGGTGACGGGAGCATCCTTAAGGAGAGAAAGGCACTGTGACCAGAGTCTCAGGACAGACAAGCTTCACCTTCGTGTGTCCAAGCTGAGCTTGCGGGGAGAATCGCATCTATTCTTGCAGACCCTGTGTATTTTCTGCCTGGCTCCATAAATGCTGCCCGTACTTCTTCTGAGGGATGCTGCCATCAGGGGGTTAAAAATGGGAACCTTGGGGCAAGGCTGCTGGTCTTCCCTCTGGGATCTTCTGCTTCCAGCAGGGAGACATGCAGCTGGTGATTTAGACATCAGGGGCCGGGGCTGTCTGGTCCCTCTGTAGTGGCTGATCAACTGTGTCAACGTGAAAAGTTAAAAGCTTTACAGAATGGGCTCAGCAATTCCACACCCTAGGGCAGGAAGGCCTAGGGTGACTCAGCACTTAAAGGACAGCAAAGGGAACCGAGGAAGGATGGAGCGTTCCATTTCCTCGGAGCGCTCCTTGGACGTCATCTCCTGGCTTTGGCCTTCTGGTATTGTTGACTCAGCAGCCTCCCAGTACAGACTTGCACAGAACACCGCAGTGAGCTCCAGACTTCGCGCTGAATCTTTTCATCTCTCTAGTGGGCGGACACCCCTCTACAATTCCTCATCCGACACTGGCTGATAGTTGTAGGCCACTCTTGTAGTTTCTTTTACATTTGTACATCGTATGTTATATCTTTTCCTTTGCCAGATCACACACCCTCCTCGGGTTGTAAAGTGGGGCTGCTATGCCAAGCATATGTATACTTTTCAGGATGGTGCTAGGTACTAAGCCCTACCTGTGTGCAGATTGATACTGGTTATTAGTGTCCTTTGAAAGATAGGGACTGTTAGGGCCAACTGACTCTTTGTTTTACTTCCGCGGTACTGGCACTGGAACCCAGGGCCCCACGCTTGCTCAGCAAGTGCTCCACCTAACTCCATTGCGGCTTTCTCTTACAAGGTTACTTGGAAGCAAGCTCTCTGCAAGCGGCCCCAGATGGCTTCAAACTTGTGATTTTCCTGAGTGTCTGGGACTACAGCCGTGAACTGTCACACCCTCCTTGCCCCTATGGCTCCATCAGCCAGCCCTAGGCTCACAGGAACACGTGTGAATATGTTCTTCCCATCCCGCTTGTCCCAAGCCACGTGGCGTCACCCCTTTGACCTGTGGGCTGATTTGATCAGTGGCCTATCTGACATTGCTCCGTAGACATCAACACATAGAGCTTTTCAAATCAGTGATCATGAAACGAGTCACCGCTGTCCCCTACATTTCTTCTTGCGCCTTTCTCTTTGGTCACTCACGTGTGCGCACGTGGCTCAAGCCACAGCCTCTGAGGTCATCCTCGACACCTCCATCTCTCTCTCCTAAGGTGGTCAGATCTGGTACACTTTTCTCCCAAATGTGCATACTTTTCTTCCTACCCCTGTCTTAGGAGACACTAGTTCTGTCCAAATACTAATTTATCATTTGCATTATTGCCACAATCTTGGGGTTGTTCTCCATTCCCAGAAGAATTCTTTCTAGAATTCAGAATTGACCATGTCTCCCCATGTTGATAAACGCCACCAGGGGTGGCCAGGGTCGGGGCCAGCTGGACCCAGGCAGCACACAGGCCTCGGGCAGGCCTTCTCCTCTCCAGCTGCAGGCATATGTGTCCCCATCACCTCTCCAGGTGCAGCTTGACCCACTTCCTTCCACTCCAGGCGACATCGATGTTTTTGTTTTTAAGCCTTGTAGTTCGCCCCACCTGGAATGGTTTGTGTTCGTTCTTTGTCACTGCCCACATGTCCTCATCCCTTCCCTGGATAGCGGTGTCCCTCCTGTCACTGTACCTGTACCGTGGTCATTTGCTTCCTGGACTCCTCTTGGTCCTGCCCCTTTGGACTCAAGAGAGTTTCTCTTTCATTGCACACCTGTGGTCACACTCGTCCTCAATTCTGGGTGATGTACTTGCTCGGCCACCTTTGTGTCTGCCTCTCCTCCTGGACCCATGTCCCATGAGACTGTGTCCTCGGAGTGTTCTTGTCCTACCTCAAGTCATCACCATGGTGTGTTGCTGATTAAAGGACATATAGATCCATTCAGTGAAGGACCAGGGAGATGGATGAAGAGTGAGAGGAATCCGGGGCTGGCCACAGGAGTGTGCACATCCGTGACTGTGGGCACAGCAGGGTTGTTGCTGCTGGCATGAAGTGACTTCACTTTAGGCTCACCAAGGGTCTTAATAAAAACCACCCTTGCTGACACAGGGCAAGTGTGTCCAATGAACAAGTGTCACCAAATGTGCTGTAGAAGAGGGACAGGGTGAGACAGAGGTCGGAGTCAGTTTCCTGTTCCTACAAGGCTGGAAACAAGGCTGTCACTCCAGTATCACTGGAGGGGCAGTTAGTGTCTCGGTCTCTGTTTAAATTTGGAGAAATACGAGCTGTGCATGACCAGGTCATGAGAAAGTGCCCTAAGCCAAACCACCGGGCTGCAGGACAGAAAGACTGTGTTTTGGGAATCAAGACTAAACTAACATAACCTGCTAAATTTTCTCATCTGATGAGTCTTTGGCTTGTGCTAGAGGGGTTTTGCCTGTGCTGGGGCCGGCTTGTTGCTGTCCTGTAGGTGAAATGCTGTAGTCTGACCTCACATAGCAAGCTGCAGAATGCTGCAGGGATTCATCACACTTCACTACAGTGTGACAAAAGCGTGCATGGCCTTAAAAAAATACGTGGTTAGTTCTTAATTTCATAAATGGAATTGAGTCATTTGAGTGACCTCAGAGCCACTACTTTGCTTGAATTCCAGTCAACTCCTCAGCTCATTAAACTAACAAATAAAGCCCTAATGGATCAAACAAATAAAGAAATCACTGAACAAGTAACAAGGGACAAAACAACACAGATGCCAAGGGACTAGAATACATGGCCTTCAAAAGCATTCATGCGGCCATCACGAGATAAGCGGAGCTACTTAGAAGACATAAGTCACAAGGCCTTTAACAACACTGACTAAATTAGATCACAGTATGGTGGAAAGATGGCACATGGTGCTCCTGGAAGACTGCTGTTCTCTTCGGTGAGCCCCTGAGGAGAGTCTCTGGCCATCTCGATGAAAGCACGGAATACTGCAGCATCTCTCTGTCTTGACTCAGCCCTGGAAGAATCTCTATACCAAGAAGGGTCCACACTGCGTCCACATTCCCCTTGGACCCAGGACCTTCTCACTGAGATCACAACCCTGCTGTGTCCCCTCACGGGTATGCGACAACACCACACAAGGCTGGAGAGAGAGACACCCAAAGGGACCGGACAGAAGCATCCTTGGAGCTCTCAGAAAAGTGAGAGCATCCCAACTTCTATCGGAGAGTGTGGAAAACACAATAACTCACACAGCAGTAAGTGCAGTACTCAAAGGAATCCTACCTCAGCATCAAGGAACGAAAATGTATGTGTGTGGTGAGGGTCCCTCACTTCCAACAGTCATGTCTTTGGCACTGAGCTCTGAAGCATACAAGAAATCTCCAATCAAGTCCACTTCTGAAGCAACGACCGCCACCGACCACCATTGCGGGTTGTCCAAAGAGGAGCAGTGAGAGACTGTGTGGAAGAGAAGGCTCAATATACATCCCCAGACTGACACAGAGCAAGACTGAGGGTCCTGCCGACCAAGGCTCACCTGGTCTTCCATTCAGAACCTGAGCCGGAGATGTGTGCAGACCCCATGTCTTAGTTACTCTTCTTTCATTGCTGGGACAAGTACCTGACAGCCAAAATGAAGGGAAGAAAGGTTTATTCAGCTCGCAGCCACTGGACGTTTCAGTCCATACTCGGCTGGCTCCAAGGCTGAGTGGAACAGGGCAGAGAGCATCCAGTTCATGGTGACAGAACAGCAACAAAAGATGACAGAGGCAACCGACCAACCAGGACAACAGAGAGCAACAAAGAGACTGATTCTCTGTCTTTCTTATAATACATTCAAGCTATTGCCCCAGGCTGGACAAGGTACACACACCCTTAATCCCAGCAATGCTAAAATCCATAATCGCAGCAGTACTAAGACACATAATCCCTGTGGATCATGAGTTAGTCTCAAACTCCAGAAGTCCCCACCCCAAGACTGCATGAGGCTTTGGGGGACAACTAGACACAAACCATAACACCCCACCTGCACAACTCATAGCAGAGAAGACACAGCTGTCATTATACAGGTCAGTAACCATCATCATTTATAAAACCATTGCCAACTTCTGCCTTGAGAGAACTTTCTTGCTGTCATGGGAGGTCGCTGAGAAGAACATCACTCTACCATGAGCTCTGTGTGCTACTTCTCCACCATACTGTCTTAACTCATAAATGTTCTTAAAGGGGCGAGGTATGTCTTGTAGGTAGCATCCCCTATCTCAGAATGGCAGCAAGGATTCTTTTAAAGGCCATAGATTCCAGTCACTTGGCATCTGTGTTCTTTAGTCCCTTGTTACTGATTCATTGATTTTTTTTTATTATTATTTGTTCCATAATCAGGCTGCGACCAAAGATCAACAATGAAGTGACTATCTTGGAGAAAATAAACCACTTAGCTGTCTCTGTGCAGCTGGGACTACGGGCAGGAATTGTTCCATCTGTGGGGAGAGAGAACTGAATATCGCTGGCTCCTACACCCACTTTCCTTGCAACCTAGCACAGGAAACAGAAGACAGCTATTTACAACCAAATCAGTCAGTTCCGTAGAAGAAATGCAACGGTGCCTGTTGGGAGGACCCATATACTCTTCATGCAAAGATGTAGTACAGTTCAGGTCATGCAAATGGACAGGATGCAAACCTGGATGTCCTTTACAACACTGGTAAGATTAGTAAAAATGTGCTGCTTCCAATGTAATTTCAATTACTGTTATACTCTCTCTCAAGTAAATGGTTGGTTTATAAGAAAATAAAAAAGGGCATTAAATGAGAGTAAGAGAATAGGTAAAATGTCAAAGGATGGACAGGCTAAAATTTGGTACATGCTTATATTTCTAAATATCTGTGTACAAATGTGTAACTGCTTTTATCACATTGTATAGGGACTTCTTAGAATATCAATGATTGATGGAAAATATCAATTCCAAGTTAAGTCTAAGATGTTTGATATTCAGAAAGACAATGATATTAAGCTCAAGCATCTATCTTTTAGAGTAATAGTACCACTAAGCTTTTCTTCTGGAGGGCTAATAAAAGTTTACAGACCAAGAATTAGAGAAAAAGAAGGGCTACAAGGATAGCCAATATTTTGGGCCTAGCCTTTTAAGGTCAGTGAGGACTCAGGACGGAACAGAACCTGAACTGTAACATCCTATAACTCAATGGCTTCCCAAATTTTCTGTTCAAGGAAATTAAGGGAGAACAGAAGAAAGGGATTAAAGGTATATAGTGTGCCTAAGGAGAGTCACCTAGAGAGAAAACATTCTTTTGGGCTTTCACAGAGAACAAACTGGTCAAGCAATGGCCGTGACTCATCCAGACGGCTGACACTGACAACAATTCTACAAAGCACTGTACACGGTTCCAGTGCAAATCCTGAGGGGATTTCACTGACAGTAGGAGATACAAATACTGCATGTTTTCTTATACAGGTCTTGCTTTAACTTGCCCTTAACCACCCAGCAGAAAAGTTTAAATATGACACATAAAACTTGGTTTAGTATGCTGAGCTGTAAAAGGCTCTAATCAAAAGCTTCCAACATTGCTGGTTTCACCAGTAACCCACTGCAATTATGAAACATTTGACTATGTATACAGCTACCTCCTCTTAGATTGAAGAGAAGAAATCTGTTTTACTAATAACCATTAGGAAATTTATCATGTCTACACCCTGTGCTCTGTATAACTACAATGAGGATAACAACATGCATTGAATCAATTATTGGGAATGTATTACTAATGTGTTTTGAAACTGTCACATTGTAACTTATTAAAAGTAATAAAAAAGTTAAAATTTTAAAAGAAATAAATGAATGAATAAATAAATAAATAAATAAATAAGCAGCAATTTATTGTCTCCAATGGATGAAGTCTCACGCAGGTAGATTTACTTGCATTATTTCATAGAGTTTCACAATATTCCTATCAGGTACATACTCAAATAATTTCACATGATCAAAAGACTGAGAATTATAGAAAGGTTTCCAATTTTAATAGTTAGCTGGCAGGGAGAGGGTTGGATTTCACAGCGGCCTCACAACCTGCAAAGACTTCCTTCCTCCTAGCTTCTGTGATGGGAATAGAGGTTGTCAAGACTTTCAGGGCAGGACAACCAAGATCCCAGGCAGGGAATGTGCTGGTAGCCCCAGGGAGCCTGGAGACAGCTAAGCTGCAGTAGGGAGTGCCCTTGGCCCTCAAAGCCATGCACTTGTTTCCCTAATCCCAGCAAAAAAGTGCAAATCTGGAGGGGGGGGGGATAATTGAAACACTATGAACGTCCAGCCTCAGGACAGGATAAATGAACAGGTCTCCGGTAGGGCAGATCATCCCTGCATCTGAGACTCAGACTTTAACCGCAGGGTCGAGGAAGGAACCACCCATGCTCTGGCATATTCATGGTATGGGATGCCAGTGTCTAATGCTCTCCTGGACATACACCCAGGATGCCAGCACACAGGGCCAGAGGCTACACTGTCTGAGAACTGGGGTCTTTCATTATGTAGTACCTCTTTTTATTTGTGTATTTTAGGGTGGCATTCTGTCCAGTGGGGCACAGGTGCATAGGCATATCCGGTCTGAATCATTTCCTCTTCCCTTTCCACCTGCCCCTTCCCCAGACCCCATTCGCCCTCTGCACAAGACTGCTGCCCTGTTTCCCATTGTCTACCTTTTATTTTTGCTCCTTTGATTCTTAATGCCTGGACTTCTCATGAATGGAAAGCCACGCAGTGTTCGTCCCCTGTGCGTGGCTTTACTCAGCGTTTTCATCCAGGTGATGGGGATTTCCGTTGTCGGCCAGGTGGGGTTCCCATTTGGAAAGTACAATAGCACTTGATCCTTTAATACCAGCACTAGGTAAGACGCGCCCCGTCAGGCCGGGCCAGCCTACACGGAAGGCTTAGAGGGCGCCTCTGGGTGGATTGTCAGGCACACCTCAGTGCTTCAGTCGCTGGTGCTGCTCCTTGGCTTGCTCGGCTCCTGTGTTCCAGACATTACTATTGTTTTCCTTGTAGTTTCTTAGGCTCCATTTAGATGCCAGCGATTTGGAAGGACAGTGACAGAGTGACGACACCCTATATGTCTCAGCTTGAGGCTCTCTCCCCATCCTCAGCCCCAAGCTGGGGTAACGCTGTGTCTGCCCATGCCGATCATGCTGTCTCCTTAGGTGGAGGGCTCTGAGCTCTCACAGAAGTGAACAGTTGCTGCTACTAAGCTTGTTGCAAACAGCGAGCATGTGACAGAATGCCGCCGAAGCACAGCAGCCTTTCGTAAAAGAGAAAAGAAAGGAGGGGTGGGAACGTTGTTACACTGTCAGGGTGTGCAGTCTTTGAAAAATTTGCTTGAGGGGACTTAAGAGAGAATTGAGAAAACTAATAGACAAAAACAAGTCACATGAAACAGGACCAGGACTCAAGACTCAGGTTTAACTTCTGAATTTATTGCCAGCCGCCTCTATGTCGTACCTTGCATTCTGCTTGGGGTTACTCACTCCACCTCTGAGCCAAATGGCTGAAGCTCATGAGCCGTAACCCCCGTCTAAATCTCTAAAGCTCCTCGAAGAACGTTTTCACATATGTAGACTTTTGGTGGTATTAGAGGTTGATCTGAACAACATCCTGGCCTCTTTTCACTTCTTATTTTGAGTCAGGGCTCCTGTCACACTAGGTCGGCCGGATCCCGGCTGTCCTCAGCCTCCTGGCACCGCAGCTCTTGGCCTGCGCTAAGGCTTCCCATGCTCACCTGCGACGCTCCCGGGCTGGTGAGGCGCTTCGCTATGCATGGCTCGCACCGCACCAGGCCCACCGTCGATGTCCTCCTGCAGCCTGTGCACAAGCGGAGCTGATCCTAGCTGCTCCATGTGGAGGGTTTACACGCGGGAGGACCTAGCTAAGCATCAACTGGGCTCCCCGCACCGCAGTGTGTCGCCGTTTTCCATGTGGGTTGCTTAAAATTCTACTAATTAAGTGTATTCAAATCTGTCTCACGAGGGTAGAGATAATGCTGGCCCGCCTGATAAGGGGCTGTGTGGGCGGTGACTGCAGAGTTCATCTGGGGCAGAATGCAAAGGAGGAAGGGAAAGCGCGGCTCCCAGGAAGGGCACGGGCCTCGCTCAGCCCTTGTCCTTTGCCGCAGGAGCAGCTCCAAAACAAATGCTGAAACGCTGACTTGTATCGCTTTGGAAGGGGAGGGCAGTGGGGAACAGCCCGGCCATGAGGGCGCACAGCATTCCGGCCGCATTAGACACCTGGGAAGGTAGGGCTAGGCCCTCCAGGGCGCTGCACTCTGCCCCACCCAGCCCACCACACGCGGATTCCGAACCTCTCACGTCCGCAGCCCCCCTCCCCCCGCCGCAGCCACCCAGGCTCCCCATCCTTTCTGTCCACCCAGGGCGAATTGCCAGCTCACCTCGCCGCCGTTGAGGCCCTACCTATCTGCAAAGGCCAAAAATTACGCCAGACGAAGAGGAGCGGCGTGAAGTGGCCCTGCCCTGCTCAAGCTGCCTTGACAGCTGCGTCGGCGTCTGCTCCCGTGTCAGGGACGCTTTCTCCCCTTGCCTGAGGTGGAAATAGTGCACTGGAGAGAAAAGGCAAAGGCCAGGGAAAGCCCGAGGGCAGCCCGCGTGGGTGGAGGCCAGCGGCTGACGGAAAAAGTCCATTTGCTTGGGCAAGGTTGGGGCCGTCCGCAGAGAGGTGATAAGGGACAAAGACATTCAGGGCTCCGGGACAGCTGCGGTTCTATGTGGCTTCTTAAGGCTGAGGGTGGCTTTCGGGGACTGTAGCGAAGCGCAAGTGGCAAGCGCCTCCGAGCTCTGGGCGGTGGAGCGGGCGGGCGTCGCGTGCAGCCGAAGGTGCAGCCCCACACCTGCGCTTGCACTGGGGGAGCCGCAGGGACCCAATTCCTGCCTGCAGCACAGTGCTGGGTCGGGGGCTGCGCTGGAGGAGAGATGAGGTGAGGGGCTGCAGAGGCGACCCATCCCGCCCGTGGCTGTCAGGGGCAGGCAGGGGCAAGCACCACACACTCCAATACTTGTGTGCTGATAGCTTCTTCCTCCGGCGGGTGCTCTTGCATGCTGGGCACTTGGCTCCACCCTAGAAGTCTTCAGCGTGACAGCTTCACCCCCACCGTCCCCCGCATGCTGGTACGCGCCCGCTGCATCTGCGCAGGGGAAAGCTCAGGCGGGCGATCCGTGCGCATGCGCAGACAGCCTGATTAACCATTCTGGAATTAGGACCCGTTACTTCTCCATTCTGGAGGGGTTTTTAACTTTTTTTTAAAAAGGAGAATAAAAACTAAAAACAATCCAGAATTTCAAAACAGGAAGACTAGGAAATTAACCATGGTTATTACATTGCACATTGTTGTCTTCAAAGTGGTAGCTCAGATTACCAGAGATAGGCGTGGGAAACCGATCAAGCAATATAAACAGAAACCGTTCCTTTCAATGAACTCATAGAAATTAGGAGTACAGTTATTTTAGCTGCCATCGATTTCTTCTTTGCTCCTTTTCCTAATCCCAGTAATTCTTTCCTTCCTGAGCAGTTTCTTCGCCTTTCACAGTATCTTCTGTACCTTTTGGGTCCCATTTATTTTAGTTTCTCAATGTTCTTTAATACAATGGAGTATGACTGAGCTGTAGAGACAGATAAACTCCAGGGTTTTACAGGTGAGTAGAGGCAGCTAGAGACCATCCCCCTGGGTGGAAGAAATCCTATTGTTTTTTTAGGAAAACATTTACTCAGTTGTTCACTGGCCGCCTTTGCAGCGCACGACCACTTCGGTTTTAGGCGGCAGCTGGTGCGCGTTCGCCGCAGCCCCTGCCCTCCCTCTGCCTCCATCTCCTGCACCCTCGCCATCCGCCGAAGACCTGCTGGGCCAGACTCGCTCCTTTATTTTTCTCTTTGTTTCTTCCCCGGGCTGCCCACGTAAGAGAAATGGCAGTCGCGTTTCTCCTCCCTCTGAGCAGTGTGGTCTCAGCGCATCCTTGTCCGCACGACTCCCACAAGTTACTCCTAAACAGCACACACGGAGCCTGGCCTGCCGGGCCACTGGGGGGCGCTGCTCTCCCCACCCTTTGTCACACCCAGCCGCAATGCTAAGGTCTTCAGCGTCCTAGGACCTCTGTGCATTGATCTTTAACCCTGCATGCACCCCAGCCTCTGCCAGAGGCTTTCTGGTCTCAGGGGTGCAATCTGAAGCTCTCAGGAAGCGCCACACGCTGCTAACAGCTTTCTGGAAGGTGTGCATGAGCCAGGAGGCTGCTGTGCTCCAAGAGGCTTTCTGACGTGGGAATAAAACAAACTGTACCCTGGAAGTTGGGATGACCTTTCCCCATTCATTAGAAATGCCTTCCACAACCGCCTTCTCCCTCGCCCACCCCCAAGTGCCCTCTGCTCCCGATGGCACAGCAACTGCTAGGGTGTGAGATGGTTGGTGTTAAATTCTATCCTTAACACCTCAGTCACGTGGCAAGTGCAGGCTCAGGCCTTTGTGATTTGAGGTGGTGTCTGCTGCAACAGAGATGAAATGCCATAGCATTTTCCCTATCCTAGACTTCTGCGAGCATTGTGGAACTCTGTGTGTCACTCCCACAGGGGTAACAGGGTGAAGGGCAGGGGCCAGCAGAGCGGTTGCACCTCCTTCAGCAACTCTGGAATCCCTTGGAAACGAGTCCCTTCCTGTAGCCCCTCTTGGTTATGACTTGGTTGTGACTTATAACCAGGCAGGGTGACACATGACCAAATTGGAGACAGCCCCCCAAGTTCTGGGACCCAGGGATGGCAGGGCAGAAGAATCTCAGACTGGAGAGCCAGATCTAGCGCTTCCCCCAAAACGTTGGATTTTATCTCCCTGTGCGTCAATTTCTTCATTGACCAAATGAGCACCATAAAAAAAAAGAAGTCTTACTCTCAGGGTTTTGTGAGAATTAGATGAGTTAAAACACATGTTTGGGCCGGGTGTGGTGGCGCACGCCTGTAATCCCAGCACTTGGGAGGCTGAGACAGGAGGATCGGTGCAAGTTCGAGACCAGCCTGGGATACAAAAGTGAGCTCAAGGCCAGCCTCAACTGCATAGCGAGACCCTGTCTCAAAAAGACAAAAAAAAAAAAACAAAAAAAAACCCCATATGTTTGGAGGCCAGTCCTGGTGGTATATGCCTGTAACGCCAGCATTCTGGAAGGCTGAGGCAGAAGGATCCCAGGTGCAGGTCCAGTCTAGTGAATTTAGTGATTTGGCAAGGCCCTGTCTATGTATCTGGGCGGGCAGCTCAATAAAAAGCTCTGGGTTTGATACTAAGAATGGCCAGAAAGAGAAGAAGGAGGAGGAGGAGGAGGAAGAACAGGAAGAGGAAGAAGAGGAAGGAGGAGGAAGAGAAGGGGAAGGAGGAGAGGAAGGGGAAGAAGAAGACGAAGAAGAAGAGGAAGAGGAAGAGGAAGAGGAAGAGGAAGAGGAAGAAGGAGAAGGAGAAGGAGAAGGAGAAGGAGAAGAAGGAGAAGAAGAAGAACAAAGCTTGGAACAAGGTGTGACCTAAACATGTCTTATGTGACAACCAACTGGACATTATCAGTGGAGTGGAAATAATGAAGAAAGATGCATAGGACAGCAGGAAGCCTGTACTGGACCCAAGCACAAGGCAGGACAGATGACACCCAGGACAGACATGCCCCACTGGCGGAGGCCATGAGACCAGAACCTCTTCTGTCTGTCACTGGCTATGTCTCTTTGGAAGTGATGACTCCCAGAGGTGCATCTCAAGCCCAGGTCATGGCCACCATACCCAGTGACCTCTTCCTTCTCAGTCCTGGACCCTGGACGGGAGCAAGGAACTGGCCTTTGGTTCTTCTATGGCCACAATGCTCCACCTTGGCCTGAGGAGGTTTGGCCCTTTGGGTTCAGGGTGCCTTCTGCCTCTGTCTACTCTACAATCGCAGGACCAGAGAGATGCAAAGATACCAGGCTCACTTCCTGTGCCTGTGCGGCTCGGCTGTGCTGTGTGGCCTCATCCCTGTCCCGACGTCCTTGCATCAAGATGTCATGGTCCCCTGACTTGGCCTGCAGGGTCTGCTCCCAGGCATAACCTGGATGGGCGAGGGGCCACCTCACAGCCTGGCTGCCCACAGAGAGAGGGGAAGAGGCCCCCTCCTCAACCTACCAGATGGACCCATCACTGACTTCTCACAGAGAGAGACTGAAGGCGGCAGGACTGAGAGGCACCCCTGACAAAAGCACAGGGACAAAGCTGTCCAGCACAGGCCTCTGTGGAAGCTGCTCAGGCTGTGGATGGTGAAGGGCTCACTGTGCAGCTTAAGGAGCAAAGGCGAGGAGGCGCTGCTCCAGAGGCGGCCAGCTGGGCGAGTCCAGGCTGCACGCTGAACCCCGAACATGTCACACTTAGGGACGTCGATTGTCTTCAGCAAATTGTTAAATGCCAGCGAGCTGACATCGCCAGGATTTAGCATCTAATCTACAACCACACAAAGATTTGGGGTGTGCAATATTCCAGCTCATCCCCTGGAGTGCTGGGCGAAGCCTCATAAAACCGTAACAGAACCAGCCACGTGTAAGGGTGCGAGGCTGTCCACATCTGTGCTCAGCTGGAGGCTGGTGAGGAGCACATCCTGGGATCCAGAGCGCGGGCAGGCTGACGCCTGGACTCCCACCAGGCAGAGCAGAAGGGGAAGCCGGGAGGTGGGAAGCCAGCTGGGAGCAGGGGGCAGGGTCGGGGCCAGTTCAGCACGAGTTTAAAGCAAAGACGCTGGACATTTATTACCTTATCGGAATAAGTTATCTGCTTCTTAAAGAATGATGAACTCATCTTTATGATCTCACTGTTGACCTTCAGGCTTCCCATGAGAACTTAATAAAAAGCCCATAAATTAATGAGTATCTATGTCCCCAGCAGAATCCAAGATTTGGTTGCGCTGGATGTTACATTAAAAATTAATTTCTATATGTCTGAGTAAATAAGAATAAATTGCCATTGAGGTGAGCAATATACATGGAAGGGGACATTCTACTCCCAGCCAAGCAGCCTAGGAATTTGCATTCCTGTCTAACACAACGGCTATGTGGAAGCCGAGGGCTAGGATGTACGAGTATCAGCGATGCTCTCTTCCCTTAAAATACAAATTCAACAATGGCACTGTGAGCTCGCTGTACTGCTGTGTGTGACATTTTCCAGCCCTCATTTCTATGTTTTTGTATTTATTTGTTTGTTTTACAGACAGAGCCCAGGTCCCCAAGCATGCTTGGCAGGCATGCTCCCACCAAGCTAGATCCCAGCTTCTTTAAACACTTTTGATTTTGAGACAGAGTCTGGTACAATTCCCTAGGCCACCCTGCGACTCCTGATCCTCCTGTCTCGGCCTCCTGAGCAGCTGAGATGATGGATATGGGCGTGTTACTTCATCGCAAAACTCAGGGAGGAGGAAAGTAGGTGCTCTTATGTCATTGCTGATTTCTAAGTTGTTAGCCAGAAATCCTGCCAAAAATATCGTAATAAGAGTAACACATACTACTCCAGTGTGCTGTCCTGGTTTTGGTCTTGTGCTGCCTGCGGTTCTGTGAGAGACACCCAAGAAAGAGGAACACATACGAACCGCGCTGCCTTTGCTGCCTTCTTCAGGGTGAAAAGGTCGTAATAATTCCAAAGTCTAAAGCGAGGCTAAAACCATCAGATCTGCACTTCTGGCCTGATCCCTTTTGATCATGACCATACTTTTTGTGCCTTTTTGGATTCTACTGAGCAAATTTAAAAGGGTTGCTATGTATAGCTATGTAGAACAATGTTCCATAGTCGTGACACTCTTGGTGTTTAGCTGGCTTTGATAGCAGATTAGTGCTGGCCACATAGAATGGGTTGCAAGTGAATTCTCTATTTATTGAAAAACTATGTGTGTCGTGGTATCTGTTTTTTCTTAACTAATTGATTCACTTCCCTACCAAGCAACTAATTTATGCAGTTTACCAGCCAGGTTATACAGACCTGAACTATGATCCATGAGAAAGTGTTTAGCCAGAGACTGAACCTCATTAGTAGAGAAAGAGGTACTCAGATCCAATTAATTCCTCAGTTTTGGCAATTTGCATTAAAAAAAAAAAAACTCATGGAATCAAAGGATAAAAAAATTTAATTGCCAAGAATAATCACACAGTACATCTGGTTTGTGTAAAAAGCAAATAACTTTTAATGTGTTAAGGTTGCTTAATTTGTATTTATTGACATATAGTTGCTCATTATATTCCTTTGTCATTTGAAGGTCGGAAAAATATATAATTATAACTCCCCTTTCATTCCTCTTTTTTTTTTTGGCAGAACTGAGGATTGAACCCAGGCCCTTGCCCTTGGCAGGCAAACGCTTATTCTACTGAGCTATCTCCCCAGCCCTGCCTCTTTCATCCCTAGTGGAGTGACTGTTTTCTGTGTTCTTCATCCATCCAGTGATAAGTGTATCAATTTTACTTATCAGTGAAAAGAAACGCTTTTTAATTCTGTTAAGTTTTCTAACTGATCGTATTACTTTTTTATCAAACAAGACAGAAACAGAAAATAGAGACAGGGGAAATATAAAATTATAGAGTTGAGTTTTATGTTTAGTTTGAGGTATTTTCTGTTCTGTGTGTGTGTGTGTGTGTGTGTGTGTGTGTGTGTGTGTGTGTGTGCATTTAGGACAGGGTCTACAGGGTCTCACTACACAGATTGAACTCTTAGTGATCCTTCTATTCTCAGCCTCCCAAGCCCTGGGATCGCAGGTACATGCCACCACACCCAGTCTCTGTGTTCTGTCTCTCATTATGGTCCCTTTCCTTACTTATATTGAGAATAGTCATCTTTTCTTTTTTAGCCTTACTAGGCAGAAACAGAAACCGTTATTTTGGGTCTTTTTAGTCTTGTAAATTATGCAGTTCTATACATTCTTTAGCAAAGAACATCAGACAAATCACTTCTATTTAAATTTCCATTTATTTAAAATATATTCTAAGGCACAAGTGCCAGTGGTTCACTCCCCAGCCCTGCCATACTGGCCTCACCCCTGGGGTGTGCTGAGATGACAACTGAGACCGGGCGTGGTGGTATTGCCTGTAATCCTAGCTCTTGGGAGCTTGTGAAAGGAGAATCACTACAAGTCCAGTCTAGCAGTGAGACCCTGAAGACCCTGTAGACCCTTTCCTAAAATACAAAAAATAAAGAAAAACAAAAATTTAAAAATAAATAAATAAGCATGACTTCGAAATAACGTTTTCAACAATATGCACTATAATTATTGTAACTGTCCTACTAACCTATTGTGAAACTGTCTCATTGCTACTTCTTTCTTGTTAAAATTAACAAAATAAATAAATAAATAAAATGTATTCTAACTTGATTATGACTTGTCTATTTGAGTGCATTATATAATTTCACTGACGAGGATTTTCTAGAATTTTTCTAGCATTTCTGATTAAGTCTTCTCTGATCGGCAAATATACGTGAATTATTTGAGTGCTTTCATGCTTTGTGTCATTTTTTTCCTGGAGACCAAAATGCTTTCCCTAAGCACAAACACCGCTGCTCCTGAGGGCTGATCCCAGCCCGGTGACGTCAACGTGCGTACAGCCACACCTCTTCCGGCGGATCTTGCCCACCCACTGCTGACTCAGGGCAAACTTGTCCAGGTACAGGGATGACCGCTCAGGCCCAGGCCTCATGCGCTTCTCTTGATGAGCACCCTTCTTCTGCTCCCTCTGACTACGCACGTCATTCTGCCTAGCAAACCTTTCTGTGCTTCTCAGCGATGAGAATTTCAGGTCCCCATCTCCACTGGCGAGGACCAACTGGGGTCCCATCTGCGGACTGGTAGGGGCCTTTTTGAAGAGATCTGGGGAGTTCATGGCCACTGTTTTGGAGTCTTGTGAGATGTGAAAAGGTCAAGGAAGAGCATGAAATTGTTGACCTCATGATAGTTTTGTCAATTGTGGTCAATTAGCATGTCAATTTGTTGAAGTTGTTTGATAATAATTTTAGGTTTCTCTTTGCTTTTGATCTGTACTGACCTATACGCCACATACCCAAAGATCTTTACTGAGTGCACACATATTTAGGATGCTTACATATGTGTGTGGTTTTGAAGAAGAATAGGTACATAGATGGATGTGTTCAGAAAGAAGAAGTCAGAAACGAATCCACACAGGGATGTGCTTGGGGCAAAGTTCAAAAGCAATTTAAATCAAGAGCTTTTCAGCAAATGTGCTGGGACAATCAGAAATTCATAGACATTGAAAAGAAATAAAAAAAGAGGGAAGGAAAAGAAATGAAAAAGAACCGCAACACCAGCTTCATATTTCATGCTAAAGTTAATTCAAAATATCAAAAATTGAACTGTAAAGTGCAAAGTTGCATTTAATGATTGACATAAATTTAGCATTTAATTATTTCCTCTTCATTTGTTTTCTGTTTTTTTAACTTTTTTTTCCTGTTTATCTTATCTTTGTTTTTTCTTTCTTCAATTTTATTAATTTTAATAAGAAATAATAATGAGGCAGTTTCAAAACATGTTAGTAGGACAGCCATAATAATTTAATACAGTGCATATTGTTGTCTTCATAGTAGTTGCTCAGAGGATAAGATGCAGACATGATAACTTTCCTAAACACTGTTAGTACAAAGATTTCTTCTCATTGAGCTAAGAGAAAGTAATTGTATGCATAGTCCAATAGTCCATAGTAGTACTGGGTTATTGGCAGACCTGGCAATGTCAGAAGCTGTTGACTTGAGCCTCTTACAGCTCAGCATAGTGGCTTTACTTTTTACGCCTCGTGGTTAAACTTTTCACCTGGATGGTTAAAGCCAAGTTAAAGCAGAACCTATATAACAAAATCTATAGCTTTTGTATCTGATGAGATAGCTCAGTAGAATAAGTACTTGTCTGGCAAGTACAAGGTCCTGAGTGCAATCGCCAGTACCACCTAAGTAAATAAATAAAATCATTGCTTTTCAAAGTATTTTTAAGGGGTCGAGAGATAGCACCAGGGCACAAGTGCCTGCTTGGCAAATGCAAGGTCGTGAGTTCAAACCCCCTTCCCACAAAAGAAAAAAAAAATATTTTTATTTTCACAGCTTTGAGGTCCTTGTCAAGTCATTCTAGCATCTGATTCATTTTCAAGTTGGTTTCCTTTTCACTTGTACTGCAAGCTTCTTACTTTTTCATATCTGGCTCCCTATTTTTTCAAAGCTGAAGCACAAACTCCTGTTAATCTTTCTCTCAGTTGAGGAATTCTGCCGCACAGCCATCGTCCCCACACAGCGGAACTCCAGGCTGCTGCCCCTCCCTGGAGACCCAGCCCTGCGGTGCCTTCCTGGTGAGTGAGTGACATCTCTCAGCAGCTCCTGCGCTCCGAGTCACGGCGTAACACCCTGATGGTGCCCTGACGGTCTCCTGCGACCCAGAGGGAAGGGGGTAGGAAGGGGCAGGTGGGGGCCGCCTGAGGCGCTCCCAATGCTCTCTCTGCCTGGTGGACACTCTTGGAAACTGAGGCACAGGCTGTTCTTGACCCCTACCTGCCTAAGGATATAGAAGCAAGCCGTTGCTGATGGCCACTTGCCATGACTCGACGACACTACTTGGGGCAGAGTGATGAGATCCCTGGAGGTGCAGTCGGCAACACTCTCAGAGATGGGTCTATAAGCACCAAGGCAGTCCAAACACTTGTAGATTTCACTCACTGTGTTTCTTGAACTATGTCCTAATGTACAATCTGGAAAAGGAGCAGTGTGATACTCCCAGTGACAGCCATTACAGACTAAACCGTAATGGAAGGTGAGACAGGCGCATCCGTACGGCTAACGTTTGGGTGACTTAGCTCCTGTTGCTCTCTTTCTCCCTGCTTCCTTCTCCCTTCCGCCATCTCTCATTCCCATTTGTAAAGGATCTACATTTCCTATCACCTATGTTTCACTTTGCCCTTTAAAGTGTTTATGAGGCACTGTTTGTTTTGGTGGTTGTTTTGCCGTGCCGAGAATTCAACAAGGGACCCCTGGCTTGCCGGGCAGGCCTTATGCTGCTGAGCTATCTCCCTGGCCCTCCTGAATGTAGTTATGTTTTGAGCTTCTCATATAGGGGAGCCAGGTGGGACTGAGGCTGTGTGTCTGGTGTATTTCACTTCCTGTTACCAGGCTTCCTTGTGCCTACAAAGACCTCAGCATCCCCAAGGTCTCCCCTGTCCCCGTCTATAAAGGGAACTCCATGCCTCTCACTCAGGAGGACGGTTTGTGAAAACATTTGTAGTAACATGACAAGTATTCATGTTAGAATGTTAACTGAAAGAGAACAGTGCAAAATTTTTTTTTGTCCAATAGTGATGTCTGTTAAATAAAACTATGTGTATTCCCAGTGGACTGTTTTCTGCCTAAAACCAATGATTATCCCTCAGCTTGGTTAATATATTTATGAGTATCTAATGTGCTGTTTTGACATATGTGCACATTGTAAAAGGACTAATCAAGTTATTTGTGTGTCTCCCACCTCAAATATTTGTTCATTTTTAAGATCAGCACTGTTAAGAGACTTAACCTGACACACACACAAAAAAAATGGATTACAAGAAGTGTGTGCGTGACTGCTAGAAAGGGCAAGTAGAAGTGGCAGCTGGGGTTAGAGAGCCTGGCCACATCGCAGCGAAGTCCTACAAGGGAACAAAACTTAAACCTCTCTCGGTGCATGCCCTCCCTTTGTGGTGACGAGAAGCTTCCTGCTATACTCTGGACACACACAGGGTACAGGGGAGGGGAGGCTGTGTCCTTGGGCCTCCAAAGAGAAGCCACCATGTTAGCCAGAGCCCTCAGCTTGGGTCCCAGCTGGGAGAACGCACTGCCCTGCTCACTGCACAAAGGAGTACTCAAAACCAGCTCTTTCCCTACAAAGCATTATACAGGAAAATACTTTGGAAGCAAGTATTTTGAAGAAAACCACTCTGTTGATCTCATTTCTATAAACACTTTCAGTCTGCTATGTGCAATCAGACTAAGGAACACAGTCTCCAGCTACAGATCATCCCTTTTTTCTGTATCAAAAGGCCTTACATGACCTCCAGAATCTCAGCTACAGCCTTGCGAAGAATTCTCGAAAACGTGGTAGCAGACAGTCCATGACAGGCTGGGGCGGCCTGTGACGGACTGGGAAGTTCCATGACGGGCTGGGCAGTCCCATCGTGGGCTCTCTAAAGCGATCGCTGCCCCACTTCCACATCTTCAAGCTCACAACGACCATTTCAACTGAAATTCTCCCTCAACTTCTTGAGCTTTAAACACTCTTAAGAAATAGTGAGGTGCATGAATTATGTTTCCATTCCCACTAATTTAAATTCATTACACAAAGGTGAAAATATGGTTGGTAAACCCATACGCTCTGTACCTCGTTTATACTTGCGCCAATTTACCCTGATTATGGTAATGAGAAAGCCGAGTCTCTGTTGGTATTTTGGATCAGTGCAAAGTTTCTTTTCTTTCCCCCCCCCCCCCTGGGCAAGAGAATATTAACTTAGCCTTTGCAAAAGACATGCTCCAACACTGCCTAACCTGAGTAGTTCAAACTTGTTGAAACTCCTTGAATTATATATTTGAATATCTTTTCTGGGCCAAGAGTGAAGTGAATCAAACTTTTGGTAAAGACACGGGCTGAAAGGTGGGTACAGTCCTGACCTCTGTGCCTTGGAATTTCTCATCAGAAGCTCAGTGCATGTCCCGTTTCCTTGAGTCGGCATCATTTCAGGTTCAGGAGAAAATAGTTTGCTTCCTTTGATTCATTTTTGGACTACCAGAAGCCTGCTAAATTGTTCTAAATTTTCCATGTGGCATAAGGACTTAGGGACACACACACACACACACACACACACACACACACACCCTAAGGAGAGAGCAGTGAAAGTTTATCTAGAAATGAGGGGTAGATCTACGTGGGTCCACAGCAGGGAGCTGAGCTAACACGGAGGCTCAGGAGACGCCAAAGGAAAAGGATCAGATACACCTGGCACCAGAAAGAGCACTGTGTAAAGCAAGGGTGCAATAACATAAGTGCGAAAACCAGGGCAGATCTGAGGGATGGTTTAACAGCTGTTCTCAGGAGCAGGCAAATTGAGGTGAACTTGGCTATTGCAAACTCTGCCCTGACTTGTTACAGTCTCTGTCTCTGTCTCTATCTCTGTCTCTGTCTCTGTCTCTTCCTCTCTCTCTCTCTCCCTTTATTTTTCTCACTTTACAGTTGAAGAACACAGTTTGAGTGTTTAAATCCATAGTTTTTGCAAGCAAAATAATAGGTATGTAGATTTCTCTGACATTAAAAGTAATGGGTAGATAGCAGACACACAGATGTAGGTTTCCACGGTTCCGGGGTTTATGGTTACTGACAAGGGACAATTAGGATGCTATCCAACGTGCTAGTTTTATATATGGTGTGAGGTAGGGAATTCAGCTTCAGTTTCTTCCTGATGAGTATCCAGCTGTGTGTTGCAAAGTTTAAAACTAAATGACATTTTGTTTTATAATACATTGTATACATTTTCATGCACGTTTCTAGGCATTCTATTCTACTTCTGTTCTACTCTGTTCTATGCAACTGCCGTCTTCCTTGACACTGAATTTATCTATTTTAATGACTTCTCTATATTGACACTCTCAGGAATTGTCTATTCTTTTTTCTGGGATAAAATCTTTATACTTTATTTTAATCTGATAGCTAAGTCAAACTTATGAATATATTTTTAGTTTATATAAAATCTAATTTTCTTATTTTGAGGAGAATAAGGAAACAATCAAAATAATACATGAGTTCTAAACAATAAAACAGGAAATTAAGAGTGGTTGTTATATTGCATGTTGTTATCTTCAAAGTAGTTGTTGAAGCCCAACGTGGTGGCACACGCCTGTAATCCCAGCACTTGGGAGGCTGAGGCAGGAGGATCGGTGCGAGTTCGAGACCAGCCTGGGCTACAAAAGTGAGCTCAAGGCAGCCTGAACTGCACTGTGAGACCCTGTCTCAAAAAGCACAAAAAAAAAAAAAAGAAAGAAAAGTAGTTGTTCAGATTACCAGGATAGGCATGCAAAATTAATCAAACAATTAGCATTAACTGTTCCCTTCAATAAACCAGTGGAGATTAATAGTACAACTAACTTAGCTATATATATTTTTCCCTTCTTTCCTCTTTTCATTCTTTTCTTCTTTCCCTCATCCAAATTGTTCTTTCTTTTTTGAGCTACTTCTTTCCCTTTCACAATAAATATTGTCCTTTTTGGGTTTTATTTAGTCTTTGGAGTATTACTCAGGTATAAAAAATAAATTTGAAGCTTTTATATGTAAATTGTTGCAATGAGACCATATTAGTGAAATAAAAATCAGGCCCACATATGCACACATCATGCTGTCTTCTTAGTGAAATTAAATTCATGTTCCTTTTGAAATAACTATTGTCTTCTTTTGTAAGAAAACCAAATGTCTTTTTATATAATTATTTCTCAGTTTTTGTCCTCAAATGAAACTGTATAAAATTTTATCTATTTTTAAAATTTTTCAGACAGATCATTGTTATTCCTGTGCAAATTATTGTTAAAGTTTTATGGCATTATCAAATTTGGTTATTAAGAGAGAAAATGACATCTATTTTCATCTGTGAAAGTTTTACTGAATAATTTTAATGTAAAGGTACAATAAAGCCATGAATGAATCAAAAATGACGGTGTTACATTTTTATCATACATAGTACAATTTATCAGTTACACTTAATAAAACTGTATAAATGATAATTTTGGTAGTACTGTTTTATCCTGTTTATGTGAAAATACTTCAAACAAAGGCAGGAACTTTTTTTTTTTAATGAGCAGAACATATTTATTGAGGAAAAGAAAGCTCCTGTCTGACAGAGGGACAGGAGGGGGGTCCCGAGTAGGTGTCCCCCCAAAGGCAGGAATTTAAAAGCCATCATTTTCAAAATGTGCACACCATTTATGTTTAGCATGGGAGATAGTTCTGGCGAGACATGGCATAGAAAAGTCAATAACAAATTCGTGGACTCTGGAATAATGTCTGCATGGACTGACTAGCATAAGATTCATCTATAAGATGTGTAAAGAACACACACAAATTGATTTCTTATAAAAAGACAAACAGCTACATAGAATTATGAATGTATAATAGAATTAGGAAAACAACAATAAAGCAGATGCAAGTGCCCAAAACATTATGTAAAATATGTGATTTATTTGTATGCTTAGTGACTTGTAATTGAACATAGATTAAAGTTACAGTGGGATATTATTTTGTGCATTCCAGCTGGCAAAATGTTTCTGAGAAGCTGATTGGTCCAAAGAAGAAAGTTAAAAGGGACTAATAAGCAATAAGTGGAATCGAAGTATCTCAAGAAGACAAAATTAGGGCCGGCGAGATAGTTCCATGAACTAAGTGTCTGCTTAGGCAAATGCAGGGGGGCTGGGGTTTGATGCTAGGACCAGGGTTTGATCCCCGGCACCATATCCGGTGCCAGCTCCACCCCTGGTGCCCTGAGCCAACCACTGAAGCTGGGCGTGGCTGCGCATGCCTATAATCCCAATTTCCAAGGAGGCTGAGACTGTAGGATTGCGAGGAATCTGCATAGTGAGGCCCGGTACCAAATAAATAAATATAAAAAGACAACATTAAATTATTTTAATTCTAAAAATTTGGAGGGCCAGCCAGATAGCTCAGAGGATTAAAGCACCTACTTCGACAGAGTGCAATGGCACGCAGTGCCAGCTCCGACCCTCGGGCGCGCTGAGATGATGATTGAGATTGGGCGTGGTCGTGCGCACCTGCCATCCCAGCTGTTGGGAGGTTGATCGCTGTCAGTCTGGTCTGTGTAGTGAGACCCTGTAGACTCTGTACTAAATACAAAGAAAATGAAATAATATCTTATAGAGACAGACCACAGTGAAAACTTCAGCTTTTATGTTTATGGAGAAGGACTGGGTACTTATAGCCTTTTAGGAACAATATAAAATGTCACTGAAATTTTAAAAGAAAACATGCGTAGTGTGTATACTACACTTAGCATACTGTTCTCAAAATCAAGACCTCTTTTGTATAAATAGCAGTTTAAATATTGAATACATATACAATATGTATCATAGGTATATAATATATATAGGTATTATACATAGAGTGCCAGGGATCAAACCCTGGTCCCTGCATCAAACCCCAGCCCCTGCATTTGCCTAAGCAGACGCTTAGTTCACGAAACTATCTTGCCAGCCTTAATTTTGTCTTGTTAAAGTACTTTGATTCCACTTATTGCTTATTAGTCTCTCTTAACTTTCTTCTTTGTGCTGATCAGCTTTTCAGAAACATTTTGCCAGTTGGAATGTGCAAAATGATAGCCCACTATGTATGTATATGTATAATACATATACATATGTATGATATGCTCTTATTTGTATATGTGTATAATCATATATAATTATAAGAAATAATAGCAATGTAAATATATATATATATATGTATATGTATATATATATATTTGGTTGTAGAGGTGAAGCCTACATAAATTTATATAATTATTATTGCATGCAATAAAATAATAATATATCATAGTTTAATGGTATGCATAATATGTAATATATAACATTTCAGTCACTTTCTTCTTTGCTGGGCAAAATACTGGACACCCATGAACTGATGAAGGACAACTTTATTTTGTATCAGGCTTTAGAAGTTTCAGCCTGTTCTGAGCAAGAAATCACCTGGGGCAGGGCCTGGGTCGCGGAAAGCGGCTCACACCATGGTGGACAGGAAGTAGAGACAGCAGGGAGGAGTGGGCGGGGAGACACGGCCTTCTGAGTCACGCTCCCAGTGACCTGTCTCTAGCCACGCCTCTGTAGCACCCCCACAATTCAGCTGGCTTCTGTTATAGTTTGTGTCTAGAGGTCCCCCGAAGCCTCATGCAGTCACAGGGCAGGCTGCTAGGGTTTCTGATTGATCCATGGTTAGACGCTGGGATTAGGCGTGTGAGTGCTGCAGCCACCCTGGGGTGGGCAGCTGGCTTATAGTAAAAGGCAGGGAAAGAGACTTGTGCTCTGCCAGTCCTTTCTTTCAGCTTTTGCTGCTTTGGGTGTTTTCCACCGTACCAGCTGCTGCACTCTGCTCTGTTCCACCTGGCCTTGGAACCAGGTGATGGTGGACTGAAACCTCCGCGAACTGTGAGCTCAGTAGACCCTCACTTCTTCAATTCCAGGCATCTGGGATTTTGCTTGTCCCAGTGTCTTAGTCCCTCTTATGTCATTGCTGGGACAAATACCCGACACCCAAAATGAAGGAAGAAAAGGTTTCTTCGGCTCACAGTTTTTGGAGATTTCGGTCTATATTCTTCTGGCTCCAAGGCAGAGTGGAACAGGACAGAGAGCATCCAGTTCGTGGGGGCAGGACAGCAACAAATGGTGACAGAGGCAACCAACCAGGGCAACAGAGAGCAACAGAGAGTCTGTTTCTCTGTCTCTCTTATATACATTCAGGCTCTCTGCCTCAGGCTGTCCACCTCATGCCACACTCATAATCTGAGTAGTACTAAGACCCATAACCCCAGCAGTACTAAGACACATAATCCCAGTGGGTCATGAGTTAGTCTCAACTCTAGAAGTCCCCCCCCCATGACTGCATGAGGCTTTGGGGGGACAACTAGACACAGACCATAACACCCAACAACGAGGGAAAAGCAACCAAGACAGCTTCTAAAAGCCCTGCCTCTGAGCACATCAGCTCTGCAGGGATATTCTTGATTTAAACTCCAATATATGATAACATTATGGCATGATGTCCTGATGATATATCGTGATCAAACTCTGGAAATGTAATATATTAACAGAGAAGTATTCAAATGCACCAAAAATCACACCTGCACCTGAACATCATATGCTAAAAGAAAGAGTTATAGAGCGTAGCAACAGACACCTGTGTGTTACTTTAGTTTTCAAATTCATTTTAAAAATGCTGCATGTAACTAAAAGGCACTATTTGAAATCTTTGAGATACATATGCTCTTCTAGGCAATAGCACACAAAACACAATGAGCTTGTCCTTTTCCTTTAAATGTTTGTTCTTGGCCCTTTGAAATCCTCGCCCTTGGTCCTTCTCGATCCCCTTGGTCCTCAGGTTGAAAGAGACCTACTTGTTCCTTCCTGGAGGTTAGTTCCAGGGTTCTTGAGTTTTGCAGGAATGGCCTCACAGCTGAAAGAAGCATTCTTTCTGGTCCCGTTTCCTTCCCTCGCCATACGTCTTTCACAACGTAGCTTCTCTCAGAGTTCATTTGCTAAGTCTCCGAGGGTATTCCGTGTGTGAATATGGGCTGATGTGCTGCTCTGCTCGCTTCTTGAAGGGCTATCAAGTTGTCCCCAGTTTTTGCCGAGTTGGGGGTCCGTGGCTGTTCGTGTGCCTGCGTTAGTGCAGACGCGTGTTTCCTTGGGTACTACCCTATGCACAGTGCGAAGGCTCGGCCATGGGGTGGGCGCATGTTTAGCTTCACAGAACACTGAAAACGAAGTCCCCCAAAGGGGCCGCGCCCCTCTACCTTCCCACCGAGGATGTGTCAGAGATTTGGTTCTCTGGGCACTCTGGCCAGTGCTCACTGTGTCCACCCATCAGCTTTCATCACCCTAACAGCCTCAGAAAGTGTGATCTTCCTTTGGATTTTACTTTTCATTTTATGTATCTGCTGCAGGGCCTGCCTAGGCAGCCTGAACTCATAGTGATCCTCCTGCTTCCGGCCTCCTCAGCACTGGGATGACCAGGGTGCACCCCCACCCCCACACTCAGCCACCGGCTCAGTGTGCCCCGGGGACAGGGCCAGCGAGGCATGTGGAGCTGGAGATGGAACTCTCTTCCCTGCGCTTGCCAAAGCAGGCGCTTAGTCTGCTGAGCTACCTCACCGGCCCTTCTTTGTATTTTCTTAATGACCACCGATGTTGAACGTCTTTACACGTTGATGGATCACCTGAATATCTTCTTTGGTGAGTGTCTAATTTTTGCCCATTTTAAATTAGATTGTTCGCTCATTACTCAGCTCTAGAGTTCTTGATGTATTTTGTTGTTTTAACAAACACAAAGGCATTTTATGTATCAAAACTCACTGGAAGGAGAACACCACAGGTGGAGAAGCCCACACCTTCTGTTAACGCAGCTCACCTGGGGATCTGGAGATCTCAATAGATTAGAAGGGAAAAGAGAGAAAGGTAAAGCCAGAAAACAGTGTAAAGCAGGTCCAAGAGAGAAAAAGAAGGCATCTTCTAAAGATGCCTTCTTACGTAAACTTGTAAGGACCTGCATGACTACATGGTCCCCAACATGTCTAGGGTAGAGCCTTCAAGACGATTCAAAGGCAGGTGATCCGATCTCCTTTATGCTTTAATCAGCTGTGTGATTATTTTTAAATTTGTACAAAAGCACCTTTCTCTGTTAAGTGAGTAGAACGTTTTGGAAATTAAAGATCTGAGTCACGGGACAGATGGGTCGGTCCAGAGTGGGGGTGCATCGAAACGTGGGCTGGGAAAGCTTCGCGCAGGCAGCGGAAGCGCTCCCTCTCTTGGGGCTCGGGAGAGCTCAGGGTCACGAAGCTTAGACAACAGGAGCACTCAGAGCTCGCTCCCTCTTCTATCTGGGCAGCTAGGCCTCCATTTCATAGAAAAGCTTTCAGAAAATTGCTGACTGTTTACAGATCTGAAACCTCGTTGCCGCAGTGAACCCCGAGGTTTAGAATCCCAGCTTTCCCTCTCTAATCAGATCTTTCATTTTCATAACCAGCATAAGTGCTTACCCTCAGGTGACTCATATGCCAGCCTCTCAAGTGACTCATTTGTTTGCTTAATTTAAAAAAAAAAAAAATGTAAAGCTCAGGAGAGCTTATACTCAGAGACCATCGTGATAGCAAATTTTAAGAAGTTAAATAAATATCAGATGCAGGCTTGGTTGTTGGGCGTTTTCTGGCACTGAACTCTATAAGAAACCTCTGACAGGAGTGCAAGATTAAAACATGCTAGGATTTCATAAGTGAAAGGCACCTGGGAGGCCAACCCACCGCTTTCCTTGGTGGCTGACGACCTACTGTGGCTCTGGCAGACCATCAAAAGCTGTAGAAGAAAGCTCAAGTAAGATTTGGAAAGACATTTATAAGTGGAAATGTCCACCTGCCCAATGGAGAACGTGCACTATTTATGCTTTTTTTTTTTTTTTTGTATTTAGTACAGGGTCTACAGGGTCTCACCATACAGCTCAGACTGGTAGTGATCCTCCTGCGTTCAGCCTCCCCCCTACAAGGGATTATAGCAGTGCCACGACGCACAGTCTCAACTGCCCCAAGGGCAGGGCCTGCAGGGCTCCTCTGAGATCGAACCTCGGTCCCCGCGTCAATGCACTACTTATACATGAAGCCATTGCACATCTAATACACTGGATTCTGAGAAAGAAATATAACCAGAGATAAGAATTCTAGGAGAAGCGCACAGAGCTTTTAATGAGTTAAAGAAAAGACAAATGCAGCCCTACCTTGGAAGATCCAAACTTTTTTAAATGTCTGAATTTTTTCCAAAGTAATTTAAAGCCTTTACTTAGCCCCAAAATGTCCTCACTGTGCATGTGTGTGTGTGTGTGTGCGTGGGGAGGGTAATAAAAATGAGATATTGATGTAATATTGCATTGTAAAGGGTACGCATAGCTGAAATCCTTCTGTGGAGGACACAGGTTGGGCATCGAGTCATGTTAAGGATTTGACAGTGACCTGCAGTTAGTAGTACAGAGAAAAAATTGGAAAAGGAAGATTACACGGAGAGCTCCCCAACAGACCCCCAGAAGCACACTTTCCCGAGGGTCCTTCTAGAGTTCTATTGGAACACAGCGACTGGTACCGGCCAGCACCTTCCAGCCGGAAGCAGGCTCCCTCAAACATGACGCTGCGTTCTCCTCCACCGCGTTCACCAGACCCAGCCCTGCGCCGCTTCTGGCTCTTCCCCAACATGACACGAAAAAGAGCCAGGATGTTGAACGGATTGAGGAACTCGAGGCCGGCGCACTAAAGACGCTCAGGAGAGGGAACTCCAGCGCTGCTGCAGAAGATGGTGAGAGGATGGGATACGTGTGTTCCGCCCAAGAGAGAGGATTCTGAGGAGAGCCCAGGTGATTTGCGCTATGTCACAGTACTTATTCTTCGTGCTCACTCCATGGTCCTGCAGAAGCGAGTGTGTGGGGCTGCGTTATCAAGACCCACGGAGCTCGGCGGTGCGAAGGGTGAGCGCGTGAAGGTGAAAACGGAAAAGAGGCCTAGGAAGCCCGGGAGGAAACGGCCTGTGAGCAAAGCGCTCTTGCGGCCCTCAGGTTGAGGGCCCCTGTGAAGAGCAGTGGGGCTCGGTGTTTGCCTCTGCAAGGCGTGGTCACTGCACACAGCAGCGCTTTCCTTACAAAACGCAGGCCAAGACCCACTGCCCGTGAAGCCCGCCGGGTGCCCGCCCCCGCTTCGCACACTTGTCCCCGCCTAGCAGCTGCACTGCCCAGGGTCCCTGAGGCCGAGGACAGTGTGATCTGCGGCTGAGGCAGCCAGAGCCACTCCCTGACCCCTCTCAGCCTCACCTCAGCGCTGTCACGCTGGGAACGTGGATGTCCACATAGCACAGGCAAGGAAACAGTCCCAAGTGAAGTGAGGATTCTAGGGTTGGCCAGGGGAAGGGGCTCCCAACTGAGGCCCCAGGCTCCCGACGCGGAGATCTGGACCCTTGCAAATGTCCTTTCCTCAGCCCTCAGAGTGGACTTGGAGCCTTTTCCTTTTGCAAGGTTTAGGGTGCGCGCCCCGGCTCCCGGCCTGCACAAATGGGCGGGCTGTCAGGAACCGGAAGGCAGGCACCAGCCAGCATCTGTGTTTCTTGCTATCCTGAACTCTGTCACACCTGGGCTGGGCGGCCTGCTTGGTCACCTGGCGTCAGAGGCCCGTACGAGCCAGGGCTCCGGTGTGCGCGTGGGCATGACGGATCTAAGTTCTGTGCGCCTTCGAGTCTTCCAGAGATGGTCCCCTCCTCACCCTTATCCTTGGAAAACTTGTCCTTCACAAACCCAGTCCCTGGTGCTAGAGGCTGGAGACTGCTGCCCAGTGGGGCATCTGGGACACAGGACACAGCAGTACAGAGGTGCTTGAGAAGTGTGGTTTTTTGTGACCTTAGTAGATTTCCTGTGGCTCCAGAGCTTACTTTCCCTTGTTAATGATGGCAGTGGTGATTTCTTCTCACAAGTGTGGGCAGCCTGACCATAACACCACCTGGCCATGAGCCGCTCTCCCACAAGGGGTGCAGTCCAGCGAGGGGTGTGTTATGCCAAGCCAAACATAGAGGACAGCGGGAGGGGTGGGTGACAGCCCTGGGCTCCTGCCCAAGCTCCTGGGCCCTAGTGCCACAGGTTGCCAGCCCTGGTAACCAAAAGGAAGCAGGTGTGTGGTTTCGTTGCTACCATTCATTCGCTCTGTGAAAAACCAGCAGCCAGAGTCTCAGTGCAAACCTGCCCTCAAACGCACTCGGCTTGTTTCCCCTCCCTCTCTGTGGAGACACTGACCCCAGCACCCAGCCTCTACCCTGTGAGCCCCTAACTTCACCTGCTCTGGACTTCTAAGTCTCGTATTTCAGGCTCCAAAGGCATTGCTTTCCATAATAATACACTCTGTACACACTTTAAAATATATACACGTTCATCTCCGGGAGGCTGAGGTAGGAGGGTGCCAAGTCTCAGCCCAGGCAGGGTGACATGGTGACTTAGGGACGCCCTATATCAAAATTTTAAAATGTAAATAAAAAGGAACTCAGTGAAAAAGCTCTGGGTTCGATCCTCGGTGCCGTACACATTAAAGATGAGAAAAGCTATGCGTCATGTTGAACTCCCCTGAGATGGAGAGCGGAAGGATATTTGCCTCACAAAACAAGGGCAGGGCCAGAGCGCCACAGGAGGGAGCAAGCCGGTGAGTCTGCTGGCGAACTTTTCACACCCGGGG